>JASAMX010002529.1:0-12317 GCA_030248175.1 Microlaimidae sp. YZB2_3 | reverse complement strand
GATAAACTTATTTTCATAACAATAATTTGTTTACTTAAAAATTCGTTTAGTTATTTTTGGGCTGACAAAATGAAAGATTATAAAAAATAAACATTAAAACATTTTTGTGTATTCATTGTCTACATCTTTTTGTGCATTTAAGAAAAAAAATAACTAGGCTTTAAAAATGCTTAGAAGCTATGAGACGACTCTAAGATAAAAATATTAGGTTGCTGTCTATGCTTTCATTTGTGCTGTCAAAACGTTTTTGTGGTTATTTTTGGTGTGTGTCAAAATACTAATTCTTAATAATCCCTTCGAAAAAAATAATTTTTAGGGGATTTTCCAGTTTGAACAAAAAATTTTTAAATATCCCATAATTATGTCAAATCAGGTTAAAAAAAAACAACCTTATATCCACAAAAAGACTTTCTTTAATACAGTGGGAATAAGCTTTAAGCTTTAATCAGTGGGATTAATTAGGGAGCATTGTATTTAATTTTTAAAAAATACTCATAATATTTATTTCTTGATATAATTCAATATACTTAACCTTTAAAATACAACATAACACAACTTATTTAAATTTAATTTGAACGGTTCAAGTTCCATCATACGTCTCACAAAAAACGGTTTGAGAAAAACTCACTTGATAAAAGGTGTGAAAAACATTTTTCTAGGTCAAATTTAACTTTTTCTCCATTTTTGGGAATTAAAAACGGATTAAACTACTAATAAAGGAAATAAATGATGTTTTATGGCATAAAACTACCTTTTTTGATGGTACATTTTACGCTGTTTATTAAGAAAAAATTTCAATCAATGGAACTAATTAACAAAAACTAATGTTTTTTGCCTTTCTAAACGTCCGCATCTAAGTATACTTTTACTTTTATTCTGTTATTTCCCGATTTTGTAAGGCAAGGCATCCATTTAAAAATGTCTTAAAATTCAATCGTAAAAAAATTAATTTTTACAAACAGCATAACTTAATAAAAATACGTTATAATACAATTTAACTTAATTTTTAGGCTTTGCTTTTTGGTGTGAGTTTTTTTAGGTTTTATTCTAAATTTTAGGGGTTTTTGGGGTTTTTTCAGCTATTTTAGGGGTTTTTAAAAAAAACCTTGAAACCCTGGCGCCGTACTCGACTCATTAAGTGTTTAAAATACATGGTTTTCCGCTTTGATAAGCAAAAAGGGCAAATGTAAGTTTTTTATAATGAAAACTGACATATTCTATTATTTACCGACCTCACGTTCTTGCTGACCTATTTTTAAAATTTATTAATTTTTAACTAAAAACTCACCAAAATTTTAGATTTAAATTTTAAGGGAGCACTGTCAAAAATCAAATTCCTATATCACCAAAAACACGTTATTCCTTTATTACTCCACCGATCGAGCTGAAATATAAAAATGGTGTAGCCTTGTAGTAGAGCACTCTTAATACTAAATTTGAATTAGTTAAGTTTGGTATTAAAGAAGCAGTCCAGTTCGGGCGATATAGGAATTTGATTTGTTACAGTGGTCCTTTAATTATGTAAAAACTTAACGGGCAAATTGTTAATCAAAGAATTAAGGCTGTAACTGTTAAAAACTTTTGCATATTTTGTAAAGCACGTGGCTTTACAACCAAAAAGACTTCGCAGATAGAGGCAAAATTTCTGGTTTTTTAAGATAAAAAAGGATTAGAGCTTCATAGTAAAAAAAACCTAATATTTCTAAAAACTAAAATACCTTTAGATTTTCTCATTTTAACCACACAGAGAAGAATACAAGAGAAAAGCGTTATTTTAAACATTATTATCGCTTATTTTTAGCAATGCGCAATAATATTATTGAGAAAGTAATGTTATGTCCAGATTTTGATAGTAGTTGTATTTATACCAAAATCACTAGACCACGTGACTTTCTTCTGCGTAATTCGAATTGCATACGTTTTGCGTCACACACCAATCATACTCAAATTTTAAGAGGAAACCTTGATAATAATCTGAATAATAATAAACTTCTTTACAACAAAACTTATCGCAAGAATCAATTGACGAAAGTTTTCGCAAAAAATGAATCATTATAGGTTTAAATCAAAAGGTGTAAAAAAATTTGTCTAATTTCAGGAATATTTGTAAACCTGTGTCAAGTGTAAATCTCTAAAATATCATTAACTTTTGAAGTCTTTATAGGACAAAATGCAATTACATTTTTGAATAATAATATTGCATTCTATAAACTTAAAAAATTTTATACTTTATTTTAGGTCGTAAAAGCAAATATTTTAAACAAAATAAATAGACGGTTAATTCAACAACATTGAACTTTTGACTTTTGTTTAATAGACAATTTAAGGAATGCTTTATTGCTTTTTATTAATTATAATTATTATATTTCAGTAATATAAAAACTTGTGTTTGTGTAATTACGAGAATTTTTTAGGCTGCGTTTACACATGCTAAATAAAATTTAGAAAGAAAATATTTTTATTTTACAAGTAATTTACAAGGTCACAATCATGCAGAGAATGTTAATTAAACTCAAAATCATAAACATGTTAAACATTCGCAAATACTTCACCTCATTAAATTCACAGTCTCTACATGAATCTCAAGCTTGACCATCAATTTTTATTTGTGAAATTATTATTTTAAAAAACCAAGAATATTTTATATTTTAACCCTTTGGGGTTTTTTGTCCAAAAAACGCTGCAAATCCGCAAAAGGGATTCCGCGCTACGGCGAATCAGTGTTAAACTTTGCGCTGACCGGAAGCGAAACGCTGAGTTTAACACTGAGCAGCGCCGGCGTGAAATATCTTCTGCATATTGGCAGCGGAAAGGATCGCAAAGGGTTAAAAAACAACAATAAACGTTAATTACATAATTTTTAAAGCTAATACGATAACACTTAAATTGTTAAAATACACGTAAACAAATTTTCGATCATATCATCGTTACTCTGACACAAAGAGTCACAATCATTATAAAATCAAAGTGACTTTGACTCATTTTGTTATGATTGTTTGTGTGTTAAGATATAAAAAGAGTCACAGTTATTAGTATTTTATGAAACTTCTGACTCATTGTATCAGAGTAACGACGATATTGTAAAGATAATGTAAAAATAGCTGGATAAGTTAAACGTCTGATATTTTCGGAAGAACTCCCGCTTTGATTATTAGTAATAATTGTTACTATAGCATGGTTTTAAAAATCCGCATAATGTCGTTTTTTCTTTGAGATTAATGTATTCAACAACATTATGTAAAAATTTTCCCTTTTCTAGAGGCCTTGAAGTAATAACGAAACAAACGACACTTCTCACAAAGTCAAAATGGTGACTTGCATAATGCGTGGTTTAATTTGAATATATCGGGACTAGTGATGTACCCCGGAGCTCCGAGCTCCGGAGCTCCGGAGGGAGCTCCGTTTTTAGGAGCTCTGGAGCTCCGGAGCTCCGCCCTATTTTTGCAGTAATTTTATGAATAATTAAAATAGTGATGCTGTTGATTATTTTGTCAAAATTTTTTTGTAAACTATATTTTTTTCAAAACTTATTTAAAACTATAAAAATAGTCTTAGAAATGCAGATGTAGTAACTTTAAATGTATTTCAAGCTTAATTAAGCTCAAAATCACTCATTTAAAGAGCAGAGCTCCGGAGCTCCTTCCGCTCTAAATGACTGGGTCTCCGGAGCATGATATTGGAGGGTAAGGACCATCACTAATTGGGACATAAAGCCCACACTTCGTTTAAAAAACCCGCGGAGTGTGCAAATTATTGCATTTTAGGGAAAATTACGGGTTTAGGGTCGATGAAGCCGAGGGAACTTGGAGCCAAAAATAAAAATCGCTAAAACCTATTCCTAAGCCTAAGCGAAGCCTAAAAAAAAGTTTAAAAAATTTTCCGGCGGCTCTAAGTTCCCTACTTGCGGCTCTAAATACCCCGTACCAAATTACGCATTACTATATTCATTAAAAAATTATCAAATTAAATTTTTAAAAAATTTCAAAATAAATTTACATTTTTCAGTAAGAATTGTTCGTGCCTCCAGCCTGCAAAAATAACGATTTTCTAGATAATTAAGAACTTGTAAAAGAAGTCGCAAAAGCCCAGGCACTAAAAACTAAAAATGGTTTATTTTTCCAGCTTGATTGCAGAGTTTTTATATATTTTTAATGCACGATCTTTTGTGAAACATTGTACCGCAGGATAAATTAATTGATTAATACGTTTTCCAAGAATTTTCAACAAGTAAACACCGGTAGTACAACGGTTTTTTGTTTTTCAACATCCGAACAGTTTTTTTACACGGGAAAAAATTGACTCTGATTTAATGCTCCAAGCGCGGAAATTTTTTGTAAAACTTTTTAAAGACATTAATTTTAGTAGCAAAGCCCAAACGTGGTTGTTTACAAAAGGCCTTAAAAAATCCAAGATGCAACAAAATCTTGCAGACAAAAATTAATCCTACAAAATGCAAAAATGCCAGACATGGGACAGAAAATTTTTTCCATGAAATTTTTTTTATTAATATTGGAAATTCTAATTAAAACAAAGACAGTTACGAAGCGCTCCTCCGCTTAAAGTGATTGCTTTCGTCGGGTGTCTCCGAAGCTCCGCATAACATCACAAAATACTAGGCACTTTTTGTTCATTATAGGTGGACATCCTCTTGATATTTTTAGGAAAGAAGAAAACAAGTACTTTTTTCAGATTAAAACAGTATAACTTTACAATTTACAGGCCAAAAAAATTTTAGATATCACATTTTTTGGTGTTTGTTATTCATAAGACCCCGAATTTTAAAAATTTCTTTAGTGTAACATTTAATTTAAGGTGAAGGGTGTCGAAAATTTCCCAGAACGTATTTTTTGGGGGGAGGGTGAGGGGTGTGTAAACTCAAAGAATATGCCCAACCATGGTTATCACCACCAGCGAAAAATCAGTATTAACGTTTTGAGATCAATTTAGAATTTTCCAAAATGAAAACGCTGTTCTAACGCTTTTCCAAATCCGTACAAAACCCTGCGGCCTCTATTCCAAAGGTCTCTGTATACTATCATATTTCGGCTCTGTGGCCATTTCTCGGACCTCCTATAACTTTTAATTCTTTCTCGGAGATTTGCACCGGCACTGCCCGAATTAAGGAATCCGGCGGTGGTTTGAAAGTTTCTTTTATTATGCGCATCCGAGTCGTTCCCGGAGTCAGCGCTGTTTTCCGCCGAAGTGTTGTTTTCCGCGTTGTGGCGATCGATATTATCGATTTTATCGATTTTATCGATCGGTTTTGTGCAGTTGGTTTCATAGATCCCTCGGTACTCGCAGATATATATGATGCGCTTGTTTACTTCGGCCTCCTTAAAAGCTTGACAACACGGCTCCAGCATTTGCGCACTCTTTTCCACGTTCGTAATAGCTGAAATGGGTAATGTTTATTATTATTAATTAGCTTTCCATAAAAAATGCTCTAAGAATAGAGCAGGAAGCGGGGGGTTATTGGCCCTAGGTCTCCAGCATTTGCGCACTCTTTTCCTCGTTCGTAATAGCTGAAATGGGTATTTATTTAAAGTTTATTACCTAGCCATGAGAAATGCTTCAAGAATAGGGTAGGAAAAAAAAGCGATTTCCCCCTGAGCGTATGGGTTTTTTAGACAGGAAAGTTGCGGTCTACGTCTGTGAACTATAATAAATAAGTATAGGGCTTGTTCTTTCTCATTGAATAAAAAATGTATTGATTTTTTTTCGGCGAACCAGTTACACAACCTTTGGTAGTCAAATAAAATGGCATTTAAAAAATTATGCTCACAGCAATTTTTGACAATAGCAAAATCGCCACAATTCAAAATTGGATTGTTGTATTTTTTGTATGTATAATAAACATTTATAAATTTAAAAAAAATGGCAATTTCGTGAAAGTCAAAGATTGCTGTGAGCATAATTTTGTTTTTAAATTCGGCAGTCCGCGTAAAATCGGCAACGCATTTCCAGCATTTTCGAATGGAAACGGGACACGAGGGTACTGGACACGAGGGTACTGAACACGAAGATACTGGGTTTAAAAAAAATGCGTTCACCACAACCTCGTAACAAAATCAATTCATTATGCAAGAGGGACACGAGGGTACTGACAAGCAAAAAACATAACCTCCCCGCATAAAGCGGGATAAACTTATTTCATAACAATAATTTGTTTTACTTAAAAATCATTTAGTTTGTTTGACTGACAAATGAAAGATTATAAAAATAAACATTAAAACATTTTTGTGTAATTTGTCTACATCTTTGTGCATTTAAAAAAATAATAACTAGCTTTAAAAATGTTGAGAAGCTATGAGACGACTCGAAAGATAAAAAAAATTAAGGTTGCTGTTATGCTTTAATTGTGCTGTCAAAACGTTTTTGTGGTTATTTTTCGTGTGAGTCAAAAAAATGAATTCTTAATAATGCCTTCGAAAAAATAATTTTTAGGGATTTTTCAGTTTGAACAAAAATTTTTAAATATCTAAATTATGTCAAATCAGGTTAAAAAAACAACCACAAAAACTTTCTTTAATACAGTGGATAAGCTTTAAGCTTTAATCTAGTGGATTAATTAGGGAGCATTGTATTTAATTTTTAAAATACTCATAATATTTATTTCTTGATATAATTCAATATACTTAACCTTAAATACAACATAACACAACTTATTTAAATTGAATTTGACGGTACAAGTTCTATCATACGTGTCACAAAAAACGGTATGAAAAACTCACTTGATAAAAGTTGTGAAAAACATTTTTCTAGGTCAAATTTAACTTTTTCTCATTTTCGGGCATTAAAAACGGATTAAACTACTAATAAAGGAAATAAATGATGTTTTATGGCATAAAACTACCTTTTTTGAAGGTACATTTTACGCTGTTTATTAAGAAAAAATTTCAATCAATGGAACTAATTAACAAAAACTAATGTTTTTTACCTTTCTAAACGTCTGCATCTAAGTATACTTTTACTTTTATTCTGTTACTTCCCGATTTTGTAAGGCAAGGCATCCATTTAAAAATGTCTTAAAATTCAATCGTAAAAAATTAATTTTTACAAACAGCATAACTTAATAAAAATCCGTTATAATACAATTTAACTTAATTTTTAGGCTTTGCTTTTCGGTGTGAGTTTTTTTAGGTTTTTTCTAAATTTTAGGGGCTTTTGGGGTTTTTTCAGCTATTTTAGGGGTTTAAAAAAAACCTTGAAACCCTGGCGCCGTACTCGACTCATTAAGTGTTTAAAATACATGGTTTTCCGCTTTGATAAGCAAAAAGGGCAAATGTAAGTTTTTTATAATGAAAACTGACATATTCTATTATTTACCGACCTCACGTTCTTGTTGACCTATTTTTAAAATTTATTAATTTTTAACTAAAAACTCACCAAAATTTTAGATTTAAAACTTAAAGCAGCACTGTCAAAAATCAAATTCCTATATCACCAAAAACACGTTATTCCTTTATTACTCCACCGATCCAGCTGAAATTTAAAACTGGTGTAGCCTTGTAGTAGAGAACTCTGAATACTAAATTTGAATTAGTTAAGTTTGGTATTAAAGAAGCAGTCCAGTTCGGGCGATATAGGAATTTGATTTGTTACAGTGGTCCTTTAATTATGTAAAAACTTAACGGGCAAACTGTTAATCAAAGATATTAAGGCTGTAACTGTTAAAAACTTTTGCATATTTTGTAAAACACGTGGCTTTACAACCAAAAATACTTCGCAGATAGAGGCAAAAATTACTGGTTTTTTAAGATACAAAAGGATTACAGCTTCATAGTAAAAAAACTAATATTTCTAAAAACTAAAATACCTTTAGATTTTCCCATTTTAACCACACAGAGAAGAATACAACAGAAAAGCGTTATTTTACACATTATTATCGCTTATTTTTAGCAATGCGCAATAATATTATTGAGAAAGTGATGTTATGTCCAGAGTTTGATAGTGGTTGTATTTATACCAAGATCACTAGACCACGTGACTTTCTTCTGCGTAATTCGAATTGCATACGTTTTGCGTCACACACCAATCATACTCAAATTTCAAGAGGAAACCTTGATAACAATCTGAATAATAATAAACTTTTTTACAACAAAACTTATCGCGAGAATCAATTAGCAAAAGTTTTCGCAAAAAAATGAATCACCATAGGTTTAAATAAAAAGGTGTAAAAAAATTTGTCTAGTTCCAGGAATATATTGTAGACCTGTGTTAAGTGTAAATCTCTAAAATATCATTAACTTTTGACGTATTTTAATGTTATTTTGTTTTTTAGCACAAGCAAAGGTGAAAGAGAAAAAGTAATAAAATAATAACAACACAATTCCAGGAAGCCGCCTCGAAGATCATTTTTCATTAAACTTTTCGTGTTATTGTGAACACAGGAGAAAAAAACAACTGTTACGCAAAGCCATTGAACACCAATGACTTTTAAATTTTGAACAAATTTATATTTTCGAAGAAATTTTTTTGGAGGACTTATATCTTAAATAAATTAAGAAATTGTTATTAGTTTGTTTCAAGTTGCTGCTAGTTTTAGTAGTTTTAAATCAAAAGTATTAAATGTAATTTTAGCCAAGTGTTATTGTTGTGTTGTTTAATTAAAAAAACCTATTTATTTCGCCCAAACTGATTTATTTAAGCATTTAAACGTAGAAAACATATAATCGTGTAGCAATTTTTATTAGATATAGATTTAAACTAAAGAAACTGAGAATGTTACGGTTTTTTTTAAATTTTGTTTTTTTTTCTGTACAGCTAAAGACGTCTATTCAAAGTCAAAGTCAAAACTTTATTCTAGAAAACCAACAAAATCATAGTTACAGTACTGCGAGCCGTTCACGGTCGCAATAAACAAAAAATTTCAGAAAACATGGTTTAATAGACCAAAGGCTTATTAAAGATAAGCACTAAAAAGGACCACTATCAACTATCAAGACTATCTTTAAATATGCCCAGTGAGTGAGCAAGCTGAAACTTGTTGTTCCGATAAAAAATTCCATTTTAAAATCACTCTGCTACAAAAAAGTATTTTCTAGCATTTATTCTATTTTTTGTACCTTTAATTTAGATGAATGTCCTCTTGTAAGATTAGGATTAAAATAGAAAAAATCATTAGGTTAAATGTTGGTTTTGAATGTATGATTTTATAACAGTTCAAAAAACCCCATAAAGCGTCGATCGATAAATTTTTGAAGTTTTAAAAATTTTAATCTATCCTCATAGGCAATATAAGATAATCTACATCTTTTAAAAATCCTCCTTGTAAAACATCGCGGCACTTTTTCCAAAAATTCAATATCTTTTTTTGAACTAATCTATAGTCATTTGTTGCTTTTTATTCCTGAATGGTTTGGTGAGGGATTAACCTGGGCAGGATATTTTTGCGGGGAAACCGCGCAAAAACTACTGAATGTACTTATTACTGAGCTAAAAACCATACGAAACGACCAATCAGCTGCGCGCCAACTATTGCCATGCAAATTAAACCACGCTGTACGCAGATTATTTCTACCGTGAGATTAATTCATCGGATTCAGTTTACAAAACTTGTGTTTATAAAAAATTATGGGATCTAATACAGTTCATTTTTAAGTTCTCAAAGATGTTATATTCATATGACAAATTGTCATTAAGCGTAGTGTAAGTAAAGCGTTACAACTTTACAGCTGCGAAAAATTATCGATTTTCTAGAGCAGCTAAAAATTAAAAACAGCGAAATTTGACTTCACTGAATCGGGTGGATTGTTCAGGGATTAAATTTTCCCAAATACGGTGATGTGCGCTTATCGCCGTATATAATATAATATATTATGCTATATAATAATAATTTATTATATAATATATAATATAATATATAATATATAATATAATATAATATAATATATAATATATTTAATATAATATATAATATTATATTAATTATATATAATATAATATATAATATTATATTAATTATATATAATATATTTAATATAATATATAATATGAAAGGTGGATAATCTAATAAAGGTATGTCACAGCGGTCTGTAGCAGCGTGCATCATAAAATCCAATTCAGGCCGCACGTCCGGCCAAAAGCCGCACGTCCGGCCAAAAGCTGCACGTCCGGCCAAAAGCCGCACGTCCGGCCAGAAGCCGCACGTCCAGCCAAAAGCCGAACGTCCGGCCAAAAGCCGCACGTCCGGCCACAAGGGAGTTAATTTTGCTGCATTGCGTTCTTGTTATTTTTACCATAGTGGTGTGACGTGGCCGACTGCTCTGGCGAATATATTATTTACATTTTTCTTGTGTGAATTATTCAAACTTTTATTACGGTCGTAATAAAAGTTTAGATTATCCACCTTTGATGATACCAATAAAATACACGTAAAAATAACAATAAAATACAATACTAAAAATATTCAATTTGTGATTTTCGATTTAGCGTATCCTGAATAATGCCCACTTTTTTAAACAAAAAAAAAACTTAATTAATAAAAAAGATTCAAACTTTTTGTCAAATATCTTTTAGCGAGATTCGAACCTATTTATTGCTGTAGTGAAGAGACCAAGTCCAACAAGCCAGAAAGACAGAATGCAAAAAAACTGAACAATTTAATAATTTTAACAGGCTAATATTTATTTCACTTTTCAGCAAAATAATAAGCAAATAGTAAATTTTCTATAAAATAGAAAAAAAACACAAGCATAGAGAAAAAGCATAAGTCACGAAGTTATACAAAAAAATTTAAAAAATAATTTAATGCATTACACTTCAATTATGCAATAAATTAAAGATAAATTCTATCAGGGTGAAAATAGATGAGTAGTAAAGTAACCACTCGTTTTTTAAGAAAATATCACATGCAGAGAAACACTTGACGCAACTAAATAATAATTGGTTACATAACCGCTGAAAACATTTTTTTTAAATTTTTCTCGCTCACGGGTTTATTTTTTACTTCTTCCTGGCCGAGAGCGGTCACGCCCTTAATTTTAGCCTGGAAGACTTTAGCTTTAGTTAAGCAATTGAATGAAGAGCTTTGAAGCTCCAGGGGTTGGTCCACAGCTCTTGAAAGCGGAGATTCGCTCTGTTTCAGAACATTCCTGATCTCAACTACTAATTTATCTAACCTCCAATATTACCCTCCAATATTATTCTACTATTTAAAAGGGAGTTTCAGAGTTCTGGAGCTCCGCCCCTTAAAGGTGCGGTGCGGAGTCAAATTTTTTGTGAAAACGTTACTGCTTTCTTTCTTTCTTTTAGTTTCTTTTTTCTTTTACTGCTTTCTTTCTTTTTTTAGTTCTTACTTTTAGTTCTTGCTTTCTTTTAGTTTATATTTTGTAATTTAAATTTTAATACCCATTGGCCTAAGCCTAAGCCAGGTTACAAAGCTTACATTTTGATCTAAAGGTTTATAAACTATTTTAACAGGACAATCTAATTTTCCTACCAAAAATATTATTTGAAGACCGAAAATTTAAACCGCACGATAAAAGCTTTTATGCTTGAATTATATCTAGCTGACGTCGAAAATTAGTTTGCCGCTATGCGGTTATGACGTTAAAAAAACAAATAAAATCGCAGAATTTTTTTTTAATTCCACCTTTTTATGAAGTATACAAAAATTAACCAAATTTAGCCCTTTAAAAGTTTGCATTTGGGTTTCAAATTGAGTAAATTGATAAATAATTATTAAAAAACTGGTTTTCACCTTTATTATTAACCGCTTTCGTTAAAAATTTTGAATGGTTTTGTTGTTAAATAATCGATTTAATAGTGCAATTATCGAGGTCAGCTCTACTAGCCTATTATATGTTTTTACAGTTAAATTGATTAACATTAATAATGTACGTGGAAACGGATTTCGTGGAACTATTCCCATCGAAATTTAAATAGATCGGATTTCAGCGGCGGACTTAAGTTTTTTAATGGATGGCCCGCATAAAATTTAATCAGTGGATGACGCTTGCTGAAAAGTGAAATAAATATTAGCTGCTTGACCCGGCCTGTTAAAGTTATTAAATTGTTCAGTTTCCTTCTTTCTGGCTTGTCCTTCTATATAAAAAAATTGTTTCTGTTTTTTATATTATTTTTGTGAAATATCGAATATAATGAAATATATTTTTATTTGTTAGCATATGAAATAAAATTGAATATTGTAATGTATTTTTCTGATCAAATGGAATTTTTGAACTTACCAAAGTTTTGATTTTGAATTTTTATAGCTATATTTGACCGTAAGCTAAAAAATTTCACATAATAATAACACTCAAGCTAATTTAAAGTCAGTATTTATTTTCATGTTGAGTAATTTGTAAGCCATGTTG
>JASAMX010002527.1:0-26048 GCA_030248175.1 Microlaimidae sp. YZB2_3 | reverse complement strand
AGACCTGTGCACTGCCCCCCCCCGGGGTTATAAGGGGGAGGGGGGGGGGGCAATTCCAAAACGGGGGAGGCACGGGGAGGCAACTTTTTTGAAATGGGGGGAATAAAACGAGGGGGACAAGCAGGAGGGAAAGAAAAAAAAGAGAAAAAAAAGAAGGAAAAAGGGAAAAAAGGGACAAAAAAAGCGAAAATAAGGTAAAAATAGGTCTAAAATGGCTTAAAAAACATTGAAATAGGCTAAAAACTGCAAAAAATTTGCGATGATGGCGTCATCATAGGTCAAAAATGGTGTCATAATTTTAGGGTACTTTTTTTATTTTTTGGCGGGGGGGGGGGCAATAAAACGGGGAGGCAAATCCTCCAATAAAACGGGGGGGGTCATTTCCAGACCGTGCACAGGTCTGGTATTGTGGCTAAAACGGTTAAAATTAAAAGCACCAATATATTAATATTTTAGGAAAGCTTTACAGTACACGACTATCACGAGCAAAAACAAAAATCCCACCGACAGAACAGGCGTCGACACTACACGGACCCCGTTGACTTCGAAGGCATTCTCAATATTATCGGCGGTTGCGGCTTCTGGCAAATATGGATTTACCTCCTCATCAGTCTACAACAGGTTGCTTATGCTAAACTTTAAAACTTAACCGAAACAATTACTTCTTGTTCGATATATAAAATTTTATAAAAAAATAAATTTAGGAAGTACCAGTAACCAAATTTTTAGATTTTTGTGGGTATAATGTGTAACCCTTTAAAACTATGGTAATGATTGTATTGTTTATTTAGATTCCGCATGCCATGTTCAACTTGAGCGTGGTGTACATGATGTACAAGCCGGCCTTCGTCTGCAACGATTCTCACGTTGCCAGGGTGGAGTACCTCAAGTACCATATCGCCGTTGCCAAGGTCACGTTTAAGCATCCAGCCAGCCAAGCGCCCACTCAGTTCTAATACTTAACAATAATTATATAAACATTTTCGTACCACGTTACTGCCTCAAAGAACAGTGCAGCGTTTAGGAGCAATTCTCAAAATGTAATCTTTAGTAGAGATCTGTTTTAATCCTTGGTAAAGTATTCCAACACTTTAATGTAACTATGTCTGTCAAATCTTTTACTTTTTGGCGATAAAGTAGAAAAGAGGAAACCTGCTAGACATAATAAAATTGGTATGTTTGCTAATATTTTCAAACTCGCTCATGCAGACCTGTGCACTGCCCCCCCGGGTTTAAACGGGGGGGGCAATTTTTTTGAAACGGGGGTGGGGAGGCAAGCAGAGGGGAAAGAAAAAAAAAGAAAGGAAAAGGGAAAAAAGGACAAAAAAGCGAAAAACAAGAGTAAAAATAGCTTAAAATAGGCTATTATTGAAATAGGCTAAATATGCTAATATTGAAATAGGCTAAAAACCAAAAATTTCGCAATTATGGCGTCATAATGAAGGGGAATCCTCCAATAAAGCGGGAGGCGTTTTCAAACCGTGCACAAGTCTACTCATGTTAAATCGTAATTTTTTGGATGCATTTACAGAATTTACGTTTGAGGCAAATATTCGGTGTGGATAGTTTAGCATTATAATTTGGCTATTTTCGGCAAAATTCTTGCGGGTCTTATTCGTGACCGTGTCTCAGGACAATAACACGAGTCCTTTTCGGAGCTTTAACTTTGAGCACGACTCGGCCTCTCTGGAGGAGCGCGGATGGAACTACACTAAGTACGCTAAGTCGTCGGCTTTCTTTGGCCAGAACTCCGTCGCCAATGTGGAAGGCCAGGTAGAGCTTTACGTGATTTAAGTCGCATGAATAAAGTTTAGCCATTAATGTTTTTGGTTTTATACTGGTTTTTTGTAGAATTAGTTTTGGTTCAATCTTAAAACTTTTTAAAAATTTTTAAAACCCTCATTCATTAATTTTAATAAAAATGATCTATTTGTAATCGCCGAATTTTTTTTGTAAAATTAATATTCTAATGCCAAGCTGAATTATTTAATTAAAAATCAATGTTAAAACAGAGTACTTTATACTTTAAAATAGAGTACTCCAAGTTTATTAACTTGTTTTTACTTTAGAAAAAATCTCTTAAACAAAATAATGGTGATAAGCATGTTTATGTAATTTATAATTTTAGTGTGATGAAAAAAATAATGTTTTAGTGTAGTCACTGGAAGAGAAGATACGACGGAAAGTATAGCGGCGGCCCTTTTCGAACATCGCTCAAGGAGTTGATGGGATTGAATTGGACGGAAGCGAGCATGATAGCTCTCAACGAAACTCAGCAGTGCATCGATCAGAAGGGAAGTGGAAGCTGCTTGGAGGACTGTGAAACCTTCGCTTTTTCTAAAGATGTGATGGACGAAACGGTAGGATATTTTTACGTCTAGGTAATTACGCATTTTGATCCTACCAATTCACTAAATTTTAACTTTTATCAGATTGATAGGGTTTTTACTTTTTGTGTTGTTTACGAAAAATATGAGGATTAAGAAAAGGTTTTTCGCTGTCCCCTTCTACCTAAAATTAAATTATTGACGACCCACCTCTTCCAAATTTTTTTTCGGGGGTTCTATTAAACACGTAAAAGATAATCCTTGTAAACTGTTCTGGTAAGCGCACTCGAATAACTTATAAATAAAGAAGATGCTTTTTAAATCAATACATGATTAAAAGCTAATTCAACGCTGCAATAGTTTTGTTATATTTATTTTTATTTCTGAAATTTGCAGATTGTAACGCAATGGGGTCTCATTTGCGAGAGCAACATGCGGCGGGGAGATGCCCAACTTGCCTACAGCATTGGCTTTCTGGTCGGTTGCCTAGTTTCGGGTCTCTCCAGCGATCGTTTTGGGAGAAAACCCACGGTAAGCTCCAATCTATCTTTGGAAACGAACGGTAAATTTGCCTTCTGTGCTTCTTATCTAATGTATACGAAACGACATATTTTATAACCCAGTCTTACTGAATTTTGTGCCGTAAGTCTAAAATTGGCGGGAAGATTGCCGACATATCTCAGCTAATAGATGAAGCACGTTTTCTTTGAGTTTGCTGCTGTTGGTTGCTAAGGTAAACCCAAGCAATCCATTGCAACGGTGCCACCGATTGGTGCAAAAAATTTTTTTTTCTAATGCGGAAGAGAAAATTATTAGAGAAGTAAACAAACAATAAATAAACACAATGGTACACGTCCCATACGTGTACCAATTATCGATTTGACGGATCAAAAAATTAAATACGCATAATAAAACATTTTTATACCCCAAATTGGACTCGTAGACCTTATTTTTGAGGCAATGTTTAGATTAAAGTCTTCCGTAAAGAAGAGTTAAAAGTTATAAGCCCATTTAAGGAAAAGTTATAAGCCCATTTAAGCCCGAAAATTGCGTATTTTTGGTAGCTAAAATTTATGCTGTTAAGAAAAAAATTTTGTTAAGCAATAAAATAAATAAAAAATTATACTTTTACATTGCTAAAAGTCTCAGGAATCTAAAAATATTTAAAAAATCTAAAAATTTGATGATTACATGAACCACCAAATATATGGACAACAATTTTTTATTTAAACTTAAAAAGCTAATTTAAGCTTAGTTTTTCTAATATTAGTAACTCTAGCCTAAGCGAAACCTAAAAATTAAGCTCAATTGTATTTTGACGAATTTTTATTTAATTGTGTATTTTTGACAAATTCAGGTTTTTTTCATAACTGAAATTAAGCACATTTTTAACTAGTTACCATGCAAAATTGGTGGCCATTAGAAAAATTTTTAAACAGTGCCGTCAGATTCTGGGCAATCTGAAAAATATAGTTTTAAGTTGGTTAAAGACTAAATAAAAATTTTTTCTTAACAACATAAATTGTAGGTACCAAAAATGAGCAATATTCGGGATTAAATACGCTTATAACTCCTTACGAAAAATTCAAATCAAAAAGCACCTTAAAAATGAGGTCTACGTGTCTGATTTGAGGAATAAAAAAGTTTTATAAGCGTATTTAACTTTTTGATCTGTCAAATCGATAATTGGTACACGTATGGGACTTGTACCAAACACAATTTGCTGAAAAACTAAATTGGATAATATCCATAAATTTTAATGTAATTATAATCCATGTATTATACAATTAAAATACATACTGTGCAGAATGGATTGCAGACCTGTGCACCGTCTGGAAATTTCCCCCTGCTCTATTGGAAGATTTGCCCCCCCCCGCCCAAAAATGAAAAAGCACCCAAAAATCATGGCGCCACTTTCGACCTATAATGACGCCATCAACGAGAAATTTTTTCCAGTTTTTAGCCTATTTCAATGCATTTTAGGCTATTTTAGACCTATTTTTACCTTATTTTCGCTTTTTTTGTCCCTTTTTTCCTTTTCCCTTCTTTTTTCTCTTTTTTTTTCTCCTTTTTTTTCTTTTTTTCTCCCCTGCTTGCCCTCCCGTTTTATTGCCCACCCCGTTTCAAAAAAGTTGCCCACCGTCCCCCCCCCATTTTAAAATTGTTCCCCCCCCCCCAAGAAAACCCCAGGGGGGAGGGGGGCAGTGCACAGGTCTTAAATGGTGTCGAGTCTGGCGATGCCCCTCCCTCAATAAATCTCCGCAAGTAGAGGAAGGCAGTGCTGCACAGGTCTAACTACCAGTGGTAACATCCTAAAATCGGATCTACGACACTACGATCCCGCGACACGACGGTCCCGAGATGCGACGGTCCCGAGTACACAATGCGTCCGGCACGCTCCTCGCCTTGCTCACTTCCTCTTCCCATTCTCGGAGGAGATCAGCAACCGCTGCGGGGTTCGCTCAAAGGTCCTCTGGTCCAAGATCGTGTTAATGTGTGTGCATGTGAAAAGATATTGTGTTGTTTGTGTTGCATAGCGAGCAGTTTGGTGATGTGTATTATGTGGGATTCATTTCCCCGCCCTGAGTTGGGCGAGGGTTCTCCTAACCCCGCAAGGAAGATTTCCTTCCTCGCCGCTTTTGTTTGAAATATTGAGTTTATTAGAGTGTTGTTAATGTGGTTTGTGACTTTGTTTGTGTGGATTTGTTGTTTTAGTGCTTTGTATGTTTTGTTGTGTGTATGTCTGTTGGAATGTTTGCTTGTGTGGTTGTTGTTGTGAAAGATTGTTTGCTTTTTGAGCCTGCTGGGTGCAGGTTGTTGCGCTAAGTAGTTGAGTGGATTGTTTCTGTACATGGCTGCCAATTTTGCTTGTTTTGCGTGGAGTTGAATGTGTGTTGCTATAGACTAGTTTGGAATAAGCGTCTTTTACTGCACGAGAGAGGGTACAAAAAGAAAAAAATAAAATTTGAAAAATCTTAGTTTTCTTAGTTTCTTAAGTTTAAACCTATACTTCATAAAAATTGCTACACGATGATATGTTTCACTACGTTGATGTGCTTTAATATATCAGTTTGTGCTAAATAAATTTTTGTTTTTTAATTAAACGTCACAATAGTTTAAAATCACCACTAAAATAGTTATCCTGAACAGTGATTTTGAATTAGTAAAAATAAAGATGAAATTTGTGCTTTTAAACTAATTTTAAACCTACATAGTTTTTTTTAATGTTTTCCTTCTAAAACTATTCAAAACTTAAAAAATTAATTTTTAAAAGTCCATTCAAAACTTTTAAATTAAGCATTTTCTGTAATTGAAACATTAAAAAATTGGGAAACAAGCGCGCCAGCAGCGCCGTACCTACGAAGCGGCAAAAAACTAAAAATCCCCAAAAACTGCTTTTGCTTTTGCAATATTTAAAAAGTATTGAAGAAAAGGAGTCGAGATTTTAAACCAATAAATATTTGAAATATTTTAAACCGTAGAATGTACTATTCGCTCGCTGTTTCTCAATTTTCCCTCTACATATGATTGGCGCTAGTAGTTATGTACCCTCTTCCTAACACTAAAAAACCCTTATTCCAAACTAGTGTATTGGGAGGACTTTAGCCTCTGTGTGTATGATATGTGTGTGTGTGTGTGTGTTTGTGTCTGTGGTGTGCCCTGTTGCACTCTGTCTGTGGTGTGCCCTGTTGCACCCTTAATTTGGTGTTTGATGTTGTAGGGCCCCAGACTGTGATGACATACTTGATTATTGGTTGAGTGATTGCCTCGTATGTGTGTGTAAGTGTTTCTTTTGGTTTACCCCACGATGTTGCTGTGAGTGCACTTATGATTTTGAGTGTTTTGCGTTTTTTGCTGTGTGTATTTGCGATGTTTGTGTTGAATGTGAGCTTGGGGTCAAAAATGAGCCCCAAGCATAGGTGAAGGAGGAAGCTAGGGGGATGGTTACCCGAGGTAAATCAAATTTTGAATTCTAGGAAGGGGTCTCAGCGGGGTTCGGACCCCCTAGTTTTTTAAGGGGGTCGACCCGTGGTGCAAATTTTTGAAATCTAGAGGGGGGTCATGTCCTCATGAGGGGTCCAGTGTCCAAAGCAAAACAGTTTTAAACCATAATAATTTTAATAATTGTTCTTTTTATAGAATAATACTACATTTTATTGAATAAAAAGCGACATTCTGGTGTAAAAACATAAATATCTGTTAAAAAGTCACGTTTTTGGAAGAAAATTTAGTATAAAAAAAGTACCTAAAATTTTCCCGAGGGGGGAGGGGGGTCAGGTCAGATTTCAAATTGTAGAGGGGGTCAGGGGTAAAAAATTTGGAAATTTGGGGCGGAAGGGGGCCCTAGATTTTTGTCTAGGGGGGTGTGGCATACAGCTCGGCCGGGGAGATCACATCCCTCGGGGGTTAGTGTGACACAGTGTGTCCCTTGTGTGAAAACTCAAAATGCAAGCGTTAATAAAAGGCGATTATCTTTCCCAATGTATTTTCCAGCCTATGGTTTAATGGATAGCACGCCCGAGTCGACTTTGGAGGTTACGGGTTCAATTCCTGTATCGGCCAAATTTCAATAAATTTGGCTGTCTAAATTTTTCAGCGCCTGGTTATTTTCGCTTCTACTTTGGGTCGTCACATATTTGGTGGGCGATACACACCTCCGGGTTTGTATACCAATGTACTCCCTGTTCTACGGTAGATAGACGGGCTTGTTGGGGCTGGTGGAGGTGTGCGGATTGAATCGAAGAGGCTGAGAGCAGCTCAGCTCTTCTCTTGGTGGGAAGGTGTGACACACTGTGTCCCTTCTGTGAAAACTCAAAATGCAAGCGTTAATAAAAAGCGATTATCTTTCCCAATGTATTGTCCGGCCTATGGTGTAATGATAGCACGCCAGAGTCGACTTTGGAGGTTATGGGTTCAATTCCTGTATCGGCCAAATTTTTCAATAAATTTGGCTGTCTTAATTTTTCAGCGCCTGGTTATTTTCGCTTCTACTTTGGGTCGTCACATTTGCACCACCAATTAGGTCTCTTACCGGGCGAGCTGTGGCTCCTTAGGAATGTGGCGTGATTTCGCCCAGGGGCGTTGTGAGACGGCTGGCTGACTAAAAGGTCAAGTAGCGCCTGGAAGGAAGAAGCTGAGCCAATCTCCTGCGCGGTCGGGGCCTAGGAGAGCGTTGCTGTGAAATCTGTTTGTAATTATTAATAAAAGCATTTATTCCTTAAAGGGAGCAGTACTACAACAACAGTAATAACTTCGTACTAGCCGGTCAGCATGTGTTACTGTAGTGCTACCAGAGCATTACTGGGGGTCCCAAAATTTTGAGGCTAGGGGGGGTGGACCCCACCCTGCCCCCCCTTTCTCACCTATGGTCCCAAGATTTTTGGGTTTTTAGTTGTGATGAGTGTCATGTTGTTCATTTCTAGTGATAGTTGTGTGTTGTACTCTGCAGGGTCTGGTGTGAATAGTTTTGATGTTGTTTTGCTTGCATTTGAGCAAGGCGAGGAGCGTGCCGGATGGAAATGACCAGGGTTTAACAAAACTCTGGTTGCTGGCAAAAGACAACAACAACAAAATGAGGTGTCTACGGAGCGGCTTCCACGCAGCAACACTGCCCAGATCCAGCAATGGAAATGGTCAACAGCTCTACCTCTTTTCCAGTCAACTCAGGCGATTCCCGCCACTGCTGACTGCCAATGCGATACTGCACATTCTTTTTCTATAATCGGCGGCCAAAATGGCTGCCGAAAAAACTGATGACTCTTTCCGGAGACATTCATCCAAACCCCGGCCCCAACAAAATGCAATATTTCTGTGCAAACTGTAATAAAACTGTTAATAGAAACAGCGTCCAATGCACCAAATGTAACAATTGGGTGCATCTAAAATGCAGCAACCTACAAAGCCTAAAACATTACAACCAAAATTTTTCCTGTAACAACTGCACGCTCCCACCACTTTGCAAAACAAACTCCAAAAATTCTACCTTAAATATTTTGCAATTTAACGCCAATGGAATCTCCAACAAACTACAAGAACTAACAAACTTTTTCATAAATCACAACATTCACATAGCTGCCATCCAGGAAACAAAACTCTCACCAAAATCCAAAGATCCACATATTCCCAACTACACAACTATCAGAAAAGACAGAAATTCCAACGGAGGTGATCTACTCTTTTTTGTACACCATTCGATCAACTTCAAAATTAACTTGGACACTCAACAGAACGACCCACATGCAGAAATGCATGGCATCCACATTCTCTTCAACAATACTGACCTCTCAATCACCAATCTATACATTCCACCGTCCAGCTCCTGCACCACTAATTACCAACCAAATATAGCCAATCTTCTAAACAATCAGGATAGTATCATTCTTGGAGATATCAATGCACACCATGAACTCTGGCACTCAAGCCTCACAGACGCCAGAGGCGACTACATTGCAAACATCATCAACAACTCTAACATGGCATCTCTAAACACAAACACACCAACACGCATCCCTTCAAATGGGAATCCAACATCGCCAGATATCTCCCTCATCTTAGACTCACTCCTTACCTCCTCGGACTGGAAAACAGTTACCACATTGAGCTCCGATCACCTCCCAATCATCGTCAGCCTTCAAACCAATCAGACAATAGCACCTAAAACCAGGAAAACTTTCACCAACCTCAATAAAGCCAATTGGACCAACTACAAAAACGAAATAGAAACTAAATTACTTAATATCCCAGCTCCCACAGAAGTCAAAAAAGATGAAAAAACGTTTAGAAATATATTAATCAAAGCTTCCTCACACAACATACCAGCCGGTCGTCACAACAATTTTCAAGCCAACCTTACTCCAGAAACCATAAAACTTATCAATGAAAGAGACAATCTGCGCAAAACTAACCCACTTTCACACCAAATACAAGAGCTCAACCAAAAAATCCACATCCAAATCCGCACCAACGCTACCAAAAAATGGCATTCATATCTGGACACTTTCAGCCATAAAACCAACTCCTCCAAACTTTGGAAAACCATAAAATCACTGGATAACAAAAAGACACCCATCCCAAATTGCGCAATAAACTTCAATGGAAACTTAATCAACGACCCTCAATTACTAGCAAACAACTTCAACAAACAATTTACTCCAAACAAACCTTTCAAAACACCTAAAGAAAATCGAAAATTAATCAGAAGCATTAAAAAAATCAAACAAGAACCTAAAACTATCACAACCATAGAAGTAGAAAACGCCATAAAATCATCTAACAACTCCAAAGCTTTTGGTCCTGACAACCTAACCATTTTCCACCTTAAAAACCTTGGTCCTCTTGGCATTCAATATCTAACTGATCTGTTCAACTTATCACTAAAAACAAATAGCATACCTACAATCTGGAAAACTGCAATCATAATACCACTTGGCAAACCCGGAAAGGATCTCCTCATCTCTACTTCTTACAGACCAATCTCACTCCTCAGCCCAGCAATAAAAGTTTTTGAAAAAATAATCCAACCGATCCTTCTCCAACATCTACAACACCATCCAGATCAGCACGGTTTCAAACCCAAACACTCAACAGCTACTGCTCTCCTTCAACTTACCAACGATATAGCAACCGGTTTCAACCAAAAAGCTCCACCCAAACGAACAATAGTAGCAGCCTTGGACCTTACCAAGGCCTTCGACACCATCAGCATAGAAATTTTAATCAACAAGATAGCAAACAGCACACTCCCAGCCTATCTAATCAGATGGCTAAGTGGTTATCTCAGAGGCAGAATCAACAAAACTTCATTCAGAGACTCAACCTCTAAACCCAGGATAGTACAAACAGGCGTGCCTCAGGGCTCAGTCATTTCACCAACCCTCTTCAACTTCTACATATCGGACATACCTCCCCCACCTGCCGGCGTCAAAATCGTCTCCTATGCTGACGACACCACAGTCTACTCCACTGGAAACAACATAGCCAACATGGAAACAAATCTCACCAATTATCTCAACACTCTAAATCAATATCTTAATCTCAACCACCTCAAACTATCAACAGAAAAATCAACAGTTACACTTTTCTCTCCATCTTCACAAGAATACAACTACCACCCAAACGTGACCATACAAAACCAACTTTTACCGCTCAACAAAAATCCCAAAATCCTAGGTGTCACTTTCGATCCAAAACTAACCTTCAACAACCACATCACTACCATCAACAACAGGGCATCTAGACGCAATAGCATCCTCAAAGCCCTAGCTGGGACCAGCTGGGGACAACAAAAAGAAACAATAATAGCCTCATACAAAGCTATAGGGCGACCTATCCTCAACTACGGAACACCAATATGGTCACCAAACCTCTCAAAATCCCATTACCAGAAACTTCAATCAACACAAAACTCAGCCCTCAGGATAACAACTGGTTGCCATAAAATGGCCTCACTAGACCATCTTCATCAAGAAACTAAAGTACTACCAATTGAAAACCACACATCTCTCCTTGCAACACAATTTCTCGCCAAGACTATGCAACAGACTCACACATCCAACAAAATCACAGCAAACAAATCTAGGCCAAGAGAAATGAAACACACCCTCCAATCAAAATATGGCCCCATAGCAGAAAGTTTCTTCAATCCAAATCTCACCGAAAAAGCCATCCGGACTAACATTCACACCTATTTTGTAAAAGAATCTCTATCTCAACACCAAACCAATCCTCTACTAAAAAGCAAACCCCATGAAATACACAAAAGCAAACAACACCTTCCAAGAAAACTAAGAGCACTCCTGTCACAACTAAGATCCGGATTTTGTCATCATCTAAATTCATACAAATCAAGAATAAACCCACTAATCAAAAATGAATGCCCAAAATGCCACCAGAAACCGCATGATGTCCACCACCTTTTCAACTGCACCAAAAATCCTACCACACTAAAAGTAGAAGACCTATGGTTTCTTCAACCCGCAAAGGCAGCAGCATTCCTGGAGGAAATCACTTGAAAATTCTGGCTATGCTAACTAACTAACAACAAAATAATGCGTCTCTTACAGCTGGAAACAATGTTACGTTTTTAATAAGAAAATGTGCGTTTTCTACCTACTATTGCCCTGAAGTTTAAACGTAGAGCTTCTGAATTTTGTTAAAAAACAAACATGTAAATATACTTTTGTAACAACACTTTATTTGGTACTAAAAGTGCATTCTGCATAATAAAGCAATAGCAACAAAAGCTGATTATCTTAAACTGCATAAAAATGCAGAAAAATTTGATTATCCGCCTGCAAAAAACCAAACTAGATCACCAATTTTTAATTAATTATCGCGATTATGACGTTTTATCGACATTTGTATTTTTATTCGTAATTGGCCTATTCTAAAGTTTTCATAGTATTTGTTTACATTTTTTTATTTATTTAGATTTGTTCTTAATTATTTTGTAATTTTTAATTTTAGTTGCAAAATTTTTTGTATCAGTTACTTTTTTATAAATGTTTTGTATTTCTTCTTCTATTTTAGTACAACTGAGGATAACTGAAGAGCAGATCGAAAGCTTTTGTATATTATTATGTGGACAATAAACGTTTTATACTTTGTTGCTATTGCTTTATCAATATTTTTATTTTCTTCTGAAAAATCTATAGCTAAAATTCTGCAAAATATTTTCGGAAAAAATATCTTTGTAAACGATTTTAAAATCATAATAAAAAAAAATTTTGTTTGCCCCTAGCCCAAGCGAAACCTTAAAATCAAACTAAAAAAACCTACAAAATAAAAATTCCAAATAATTTACTGCTCAAAGAGGATATTTTTTCCAAAGATATTTTGCAAAAGGTATTTCTTCTGGACACCTATGTATTACCACGCTGCAATATTTAAAATTTTTTTTACTTGTATTAATTTTCAGTGAACGATTGGTTAACTGTAAGTAAAATTTATATTGGTTTACAAAATATAAATAATTAATAGCATTTACGACATATAACTTATTGGCAGCAGTTTTTTATTGTATTAAAACAAAATAAAAGTAAGTTACTTGTTAAATGCAAAAAGTTTTAGCTTGTTTAAAGAGCTTTCGATAAATTGAATTTCAAAATTTCAAATCGAAACAAACATTTAACTTTAAAGAATACAAAAGAAATAAAAATGTATTTTAAATTATCTTCATCTTAAAATGGTAAAATTTTTAAAATCATTTGTCTATTTTATTTGGCCTAACATAATTGGTGTTTGCACGCTTTTTAATACTGTAAAATTATTGTTTTTCTCAACGTCGCAAAAGTAGCATTGCAAACGCATTCCCTTCGGGAAAGTCGTTTCCTACCCCCTCTTATTCCTAGGACCGTCGTGTGGTACCCACTCTTATTCCTGGGACCGTCGTGTCGTACCTTTCGCCTCCCGGGACCGTCGTGTTACGGGACCGTTGTGTCGCGGGACCGTCCTGTGGCGCTATTCCTAAAATTATCGTCCACGTAAATTATAATATAAGTAATGTTTTTTTTAGATAATCGGGTTTGGAGTATTGGCTAGTATGTTTGGGATAATTTTGCCATATTCGACGTACTTTCCTATGTTTCTTGGCATCAGATTTCTCAGGTATTTTTTAATGATTAAATTTTAAAGTAAACTGATGATTGTTTTTTTGTGTAATAGTTGTATTTTTATTTATAATTGCCCTTATAATGTTGATAGTGTAAATGTTTAGCGCTGTCTGCAACGAAGCGGCTGATCTGGCGGCCTATGTGCTGTGCATGGAGATTACGGGTACAAAATACAGAGCTATGGTCGGGAGCTTCCTACAGGTTACTATTTTTATCAATATCTGATGTTCAGGACCAAAATGGATGTAAAATATCAGTGTGTAAATTAATGGTCTTATTTTAGGCTCCGTGGGCTATAGGATACGCCTTGTTAGCTGCTGTGGCCTTTTTAACTAGGAGCTGGAAACACATGCAAATCGCCACCGCCACCCTTCACACTGTCACTATACTTCTCATTTGTGTTTTGCCAGAAAGTCCCAGGTAAGGTCTAATCAAATTGCCTTGCTTTGCCCAAAATAAGGCATTAGCTTTTTTGTTTTTTTATACTGTTGTTATTTTTCCTACAAATAATTTTTTACTTATGTTCGAAACATTTGGCTCTTGGCTTATTCATTCAAATAAACAGCTTTTCAGATTTTTTGATATTTTAATACTAAGCTGTTGTGGTTAACCCTTTGGCGATAGTATATAACGATGTCACGAACGCAAAATACCTACAAAAATAATATTGCTTTGCGAGAAACATAAAAAGTTTTAATTTCTTTACTTAGATATTATTCATTATGAATGCGTTTAATCAAGTTAAATTATCCTAAATAATTAGTTTCAGACCTTTGCACGGTCTGGAAATGCCCCCTCGCTTTATTGGAGGATTTGCCCTCCCCCCGTCCAAAAATGAATTATGACGCCATATTTGACCTATTATGACGCTATCATCGCCAATTTTTTGCAGTTTTTAGCCTATTTCAATGTTTTTAAAGCCATTTTAGGCCTAGTTTTTTACTTAAAATTCGCCTTTTTTTCTTCTTTTTTTCTGTTTTCCCCTTTCTCCCCTGTTCCCCCCGTTTCAAAAAAGTTGCCCCCCGTCCCCCCAAATAAAACCCCGGAGAGGGGGGGGGCAGTACACAGGTCTGGTTACTGGGGTGTTGATTAAATCTTCAAAAAAAAAATTTAGGTCTTTTCCATTATATTTTTTGAAGAATAAGAATAATGCTGGTTGGTGAATTTCTTAAAAATAAAAAAAATTTAGGAGTATTTTTTTATAGTTAAGTGAATATTTTTGGCTTGCTGATTTTTTTTGGCAGGGCAAACTGTTTTGATTGATCGTGAGAATAGAGGATTGAACATTTGAAAATTGCATTTTAAAGTTTATACTTATTTTACGGGAGATTGAAACCCTGATTTAGCGTTTTTACGCCAAACAAAATAATGGTGGAGGTTCTTCTGTTTAAATTCACACGACTTTTTGTTGGTACTGATACGATAAAAGGTTGTCTGTTTACCTTTCTTTTTTTCATAAAAAGTTGCCGTGTGTATATTATACTTGTGTTCAGGTGGTTGATCGTGAATAATCGGGTGAGCGAGGCGGAGCGAATAATTCGTAAAGCTTGCAAGATGAACAAGTCCAGCCTCCCAGCGGATTTAGAGCTGGTCAAGCACGCCGAGCAGCGCAAATGGGTCAAGCGGAACAAGCGCGCCCGTCTCACGGACCTATTAAAGTCCCGCGTCCTCCTAGTCCGCACCATAATCACTTTCGTCATCTGGGTGGCTACGGCCCTGGTCTACTACGGACTCGTCATCATCCTATCCGACCAATCAGGGCCCGGCAATAAGATGTTCAGGTAAGATGTTGTTAACCTGAACCATACATCAGTATGGACCGGCAATCTAGGGGGTGGGTACCCCGGGTAAATGATCCTTTGAAAGCTAGGAGGGGGATCCAGGGATGGTCTGTACCCCCCCCCTGTTTTTTTAGAGGGGTCGATCCAGGGTAGACCAGTTTGAAATCCAGAGGGAGGTCAGGGTCAGAGACTCGGAGGGGGTCCGGTTTCCAAACAAAGTCACATTAAATCATTTATTTAAGTTTTTTAACACTAATATGGAAATTAATATCAGGATTTATTGGAGGATTACCCTCCCCGCTTTATTGGAGGATTTCCCTCTGTTTTATTGCCCACCCCCGCCCAAAAATGAAAAAGTACCCTAAAATGATGGCGCCATTTTTGACCTATTATGACGCCATCATCGCGATATTTTTGCAGTTTTTAGCCTATTTCAATGCATTTTAAGCCATTTTAGACATTTTTACCTTAATTTCGCTTTTTTGTCTTTTTTTTCTTTTTTCCTTTTTTTCTCTTTTTTTCTTCTTTTTTTCTTTCTCCCCTGCTTGTCCTCTCCCGTTTTATTACCCCCCAGTTAAAAAAAGTTGCCCCTCGTGCCCTTCCCCGTTTTGGAATTCTCCCCCCAATAAAACCCTGGGGGACGGGGCAGTGCACAGGTCTGTATTATACCATAATATTGAATTTAATATACTAAAATAGGCTATTTATGTATAAAAAGAGTACAAAAGTACTGTTTTTTACTACAAAACCGTGTTTCGTCGTTACTACAACAAAATGAGCCACTGTCATTATAAAATAACCTAACTGTGACTCATTCTGTAGTAAATAAGGTGATGTCTGAAATATAAAATAAGTCACAGTCACATATTTTATAAGATTTTTGGCTCATTTTGCCGAGAAACGACGGTTTGTGACAGTAAATTTTGACCCAAATTCATACCCAAAATTTGGCTCGGAAAAGGGGTAGATTTAGAATTCCAGAGGAGCTGGGGTATCAAAATTTAAAAATTTTGGGGCCGAGGGGCCCCTAGATTTCTTCTAGGGGAGGGGTCCGAAATTTCGAGGCTAATGGCGGTGGACCCCACCTTACTCCCCCCCCCCTATGCTCATGTATGATCTGAACTTGTTTTCTCCCTTAACAAGCAACAAAACAACCGGGAAAGGCCTGTAGTACAAAATAAAAAAAGGCATTTAAACATGGCTTAGGCTATTAATTTAAAAAATTAAAGATTATATTATGAATGCAGTATTTATCAAAAAATTATTTCTCATTTTGTAAGAAGCTTTTGAACCTCAAGCAGGCTGCATTTGTATTTTATTGATTCGTAAATCTAATTTCTTTTAGTTAATAAAGCTTTCTGTTCGATTTTACCAGGATTTTCGCATTTTCAATCTTCAAAAAACATTACAGTAATGACCTTCTATAAAATTTAAAGTTAACTTTATTTCAGGAAAGAGGAACTGCTTTGTCAACCTTTTTTTTAAATGCTTGATAAACAATATTAATTTTAATTTTTGTCCTTTTACACCTTTTTAGCAGACTGTGGTGTTTAACATTCAGGCTCCTTCGGTTTCTGCGAAATTTTTTTTTTTTTTTTCTAATCTAAAATCCAAATCCGTTTTTGAGACAGCCTTAAAATGTGTGTTGCAGTGAAAAGAACTTTTTTCACTTTAAGAAAACTTTTCTTAGTAATAAAAATGGGTTACTCAGAACATTTTCCAAATAAGTGCAATCCGTTAAAACTAGGACCTAACCATACATGGGCACGGAGGCCCCCCCCCCACCCAATTTTGGAAAAAAATTAAAAAAAAGTCTTTAAAATGACTTCTAACTGCCTCCAAACTTAAGTTTTGAGGTCAAAATAAATTTTTTAAGCAATAAAAAGCTCAAAAATGCTATAAAAAGGGCTTTTTGATCTAAAATTAGCGTTTTTTACCTATTTTTCCTTCAAAATCGAAAAACGATATGGGTAAAATGCACTCCAGAAAAAAAAACGATATGGGTATTTTGCGTTTCTCGGATTTTAACCCCCCCCCCCCCTAATTTGGGGTTTAACCCCCCCCCCCCCCCACTCCGGACCAACTTGCCCATGTATGGACCTAACCTCCTTTAATAAAAATCCGTGAAGCTCTCCGACTGTAGTTAAAGGAAATGTGAAAACTTGAGTTTCAGCGGTAACTACTTCGTGAACAACGCGGTGGCCGGGGCGATCGAGTTGCCGACGCTGGTCTTCTGCGTCTTCCTCCTCCGCTTCGGGCGAAAGAAGAGTCAGATGGGCTGTTTGGTAGTCGGAGGCTTCATGATCATCGCCGCCATGACCACCGAGCTAGGCACCAAAAGGGCCATCGAGAACCAGACCGAAGAGGACCCACTAGCTAAGGTACCTAATTCCCCTCCCTTTTTTTACTTTTACTTAACTCTTTCTGCCTACTATGGCGTCAAAGAGCGGATTTTTGGATTAGGTTATAACGAGTATTTTCTAAAAATCTTGGCGAAATTTGCTCGTTCAATTTTTATGACATCTTGAATCCGCACGAGTTTTGCGCTTTTCGCAAAAAAATTGTTCTTCGATTGAGTTTGGGTTTGCAACACTTAATGTTCGTTAAAATTTCGTAATATTTTTCTCATAATGTTATATAAAATGTGCGTTCTTTTTGGGGTTATTCTCCACAATAACTTTTTTAAAAGGTGGCCCCAAAACTTTGGGGGGTTTAAAAAATGAACTTTTTTGTTTCTGAAAATTCTTCGCTCCATAAATGAGATAACGTTTCAATTTCAAGATTTTTCCCCAGTTCACATAATTTTTGTACAGTCTTAGTTTTAAAAAAATTGTTACTAATAAGTAAAAAGCAATTTTGCAAAAAAATATAATCAATCAGTTAAATAATCAATCAGTTAATAGTCATTAAATTTTTTTGCATGTGACATTTTATTATATTCTACTACAAAGTTACGTTGTGGTTTAGGTGCGTCTGTCCCTGGTGATGCTTGCAAAGACGTGCGCTCAGGCGGCCTTTAACATTCTCTACATATTCACCTCCGAGCTCTATCCCACAGTCATTCGCAACACGGCCGTGGGCACGAGCAGCATGGTAGCCCGCGTGGGCGCCGGCGTGTCCAGCTATGTCGCCATCATTTCGGACATCAGCAAGATGTGGGTCCCCATGCTCATCTTCGGTCTACTCATGCTCATCGCTGGCGGATTGGTTATATTCCTGCCGGAAACGCGGGACCAGCCCCTTCCGGACACCCTGCAGGTAAGTTCACATGTCATACCATAGAGGAAAACGATCACCAAAGCTAAGGGAGTAATTACCCCGTGTAAATGACATTTAAAAATTCAGGGGGTTGGACTGCCTCTCCCTCCTTGTCCTTCCCCCTTTGACTTTTTAGGGACGACAGAGCATGGTAATTTCCTAAAGAAATCCATGATATTTTACAGGGGTAAAAGCTATTTTCGCATGATAGTGTGCAGGTGTCGTGTGAGATTTTAAGTAGACACTTATTTCACGGAAAATATTGATTTTCAACATAAACAAAGTTCTCAACAATAGCAAAAAACACCTTCAAATATCGTGGATTTTGTTTTCTTTTTTTTTAAATTTATTTGAATAGTGATTGCTAAAGTTGAAGAAACAATTTTTAAACTTAATTACGATATAAAAACGTTAGCTGATGGAGAGTTAAGATATCATTATTATTATAGAATAAACAAACTTTTTGACACATGTGGACAAATTTTTATTGTAGATAATGTAATTTTTTGATATATCAAGGTTTAAGTGTTAGGTGTCTTTTTACATCAATCATTTTCATTTGTTAAATTTTTTTGTCAGTAATATTTTTAATGACGCATTTATTATATATTCTGGTTAATTAAATCATATCAACCATGGAGATAATTACTTCATACATTTATTTTGTTTGATAATTGTAGGACGCGGTGACAGTGCTAAAGCCGAACACTAACTATTACTGCTTTCAAGCTACGGGTACCCAGTCGATATCGGAGCCGGGGGGGACTCGGCGAACCGGTACCCCGTCCGTGGGCTCCACGGCCACCCCCCTGCCCCCACACGGCCACCACCCCGGCTCCAACTTCTCTTCCTGCGAGGCGGACGGAGCACTCAGGGACTTGGCGGAACTGAACCTACCCTCCCACCCGGATAAATTACCAGAGGTGGTCGAAGAGGACGAGTGAGGTCTCCCGCTCCCCGATGAAAGAGAACAAGTGGGTAAACGTAAAAGAATTGCCAACTGGAAAAAGTTGGTAAATAGCAATGTATCTATGGGTGGATCGTGCAGGCGCCCATTCGTCACTCACCCTTCCGTCCGCCCGCGCCTCCGCCACCGAAATGAGTGATAAAAAAAGGAATTTTATCCCCGAGTGCTGTTTCGCTAATTAATTTTACGGAATCAAGCGGTCCACCGGTACTATAATACTAATGCGTTGATTACAAACCCGCGTATAAAGAACTGCAATGAATAATGGTAGCTCCTGCGATAATCTGCCCGGAAATAGTGTGACGCCGTAGTTTGAGACGATCGGCTTCGGTCGGTTGATCCGCCGACTGGCACATTCTAAACGAAACTGTAATATTTAGCATCCTTCCAATTTTCGCCAAACAAACAGAGACCGGTGAGAAAAACAGACGTTATAACCGTTAAATTACTGGGCAGTCCTACAGTTTAAGAAAACAGGAACACGTGAATAAGTTAAGAAATTTCAATTTTTTTCAAGTGGTTTTTTCGCAATGAATAATTCATCTCGTGATTGACTGTTAGTCATTATTATCTCGGTGATTATGTATTTTAATCTATAAAGAAGCCATTTTTACTGATAAATACTATCAAAAGTTAAGGCCAAATTTCTAGTGAAAATATTGTTTATCAACGATTGACATAATTGAAAAACAAATCCTTGTTGTTCAGCCAGCAGTTGGTGTTATCTTTATCTTTTACTCCCAATTTTTAGCGGTCACTTTACAGTGCTAACTGTTTTGTTCTTAACAAAAAATAGTAACTTTTTGGCGTTTTCGCTTAAGGTTAGAATATTATTGTTTTGTTGAAATTTTGCATTGCAGAAATGCTTTCAGTCTTAAAAACGTCTTTAATATTTTTATTTTTTATAATGTTTGAATTGTTTTATTCAGCTTCTTTTGTTCGTTTTGTTTGTCTTTTAAATCAATTTTGAGCTGGAAGTCTTACGATTTTGCTTCATACGAAATGTTATCAAATCAGGAATGTATAATAGTTGCTTTGCTGTGACAAGTCGGCAAGAATATTTTCTGAGTAGAAAACAATTACGGCTATTTACTAAATGCCTTATAAAGGTGTAGTATACTAATTCTGGGGTGCCATGCCAACACTCATTGGTCAGCGTGGTCCGAGAGACTAGGTTAAAGGTTTAACATCAATCTGTATTTTTATACCCCTTTTATACCTAAATAAAATAGCACATATTATTCAATAAAATATACTATTATCCTATAAAAAAAACAATTAATAGGTTAGTTTAAATTGTTTTCTTTGTACATCGACCCACCTTGACCTTTCTGATATTCAAATTTGTCTACCAGGGTTGACTTCTTTTAAAAAGCTGTCCGGACCCCCTAAACTTCACCCTCTCCTTGAATTTACCCAGATAACGCTTGCTGATCCGCTTTTATGCCGGGACTGTGTTCTGGTCACCTATTCACCCATTAGTGCCAATAAAAATTAAAATTATAAAGATATACCCCGAAATAGTGTACTGTAACTTGAGAACAAAATTTTTAAACTGACATTTAGTTTCACGAAACTGATATGTAAACGTAAAACTTTTATTTTGTTTAAGGTTTTTTAAGCGTTTTAAAAATTCTCTGTAGTAAGTATTGGATAATTTTTTCTACTCAATTATTGTTTATGTTTAGTGAACTTATTTATTATTAATGCATTTAATGTTTGTTTTAATCATAAATGGTCAATATTAAATTTGGTTTAAATTTATTAAAAGGAGTTTAAATGAAAACGAAACTAGCATACTTGCGAAACTGAAAACCATTTAAAAGTTCGGCGGTTGAACTTATACCCAGATTTCTTGAAACTGGCATCATTTAAAAGCTAAAAATTTATCTTTTAAAAATTAGAGAGTCCCAGTGCTAAAAAACATTAGAAATGGAGTTTGTTTTTAGATACCCTTTTGCCTGAGTTTTTTGAGAATACCTTTCAAAATTTGCGAGGATGCCTTTCTATAACTTTCTAAAACCTTGGTATTGTCCATTTATGATATATTTAGGGTTTCCTGTGAAATGTGGACAGCTTCTCTTTTTTAAGGGAATGAAAAAGGGAATTATCAAACCTAAACAAAAAATTTTGACGGTCTTAAATAGGTTACATTTTAAAACTTCACTTTTAAAGAAATTGCTATAATATAGCATTTTAGTGGTTTATGTATTTTATTATTTAATTTTTTTAACAAAATTAATCTGTTTTTGTGTTTGGTATTTTTTTATTAAAATTTAAAAACGAGCCTAGGCGCTTACGTTAAGGTTTTTTATTAATAAACCTCATTTAAATTGCGACATGTAAAAAAAAATTTTTTTTGAAGTTTTTTAAATGTAATTCAATAATTTACCACTTTTTTGGTACCTAAATAATATTTATTACGAGTTTAAAAATTAAAAATTTTTATGTGTCGCAAACTCGGCTCTTCTTTGAAACCAAATTTAATTTTATACAAACTGCTGTCAACTGGAGATTGGTATTTCCACACAAACAAATAAGCATCGACGTATTAGCTATTTTTTTAATTTAACTATACGCGGCTTTTGAAATTTTTGGTTATTTTATAAAAAAAATCAGATTAGTATTTAAAGCATTCTTTACGTTTTTTTTATAAAGTTTTAATTTTTTGTTGTTATTTTCGGCTGGCACCGAGAGGTGATGGTTGGCTCGGTGAAATTTATTCTTTTTCTGGAAATGAAATTTTGACGCCGTTTATTTTATTTAAAAATATATTTTTCGGTTTTGTTTGACCGTGTAGCCATTTTGTTTAATGTTGAATAATTATAGTCAAATACAAATGGATAAGCAAATCACGATAATGGGCAATGATTGAAATGTTATCTCTCACTCTTTATTATTACGCGATCGCTTTGTGAAGCACACGCCGGTAAGAAGTAGCACCAGGTGAAGTATAGTACATAGTAATAGAGATTTATGCCACGCCATAGGATCCATGTATGAAAGACTATGAATTTATAGCCTCACCATAGATTTCTAGCCTTTCATAGATGAGCTGGGGTCATTGGCGTTGGCTGGGAGTACAGTAGAGTTGTACCATAAATATTATTTCTGCGCTTGGGAAGGGCCCTAATTTTTTGTGAAACAAGATCAAAGTTACAAAGTTTTTAATAAAAGACTAATTTTTTTGTGAATTGGCGCTTGGACTGTCATGTCATTATTGCATAAGTTGCTTATGAAAGTTACAACTTTTAATAAAAAACTAAGTTGTTTTTTGTAGATTAGGTTTATGAGCTGCAAGTATTTTAAGCCCAACTTTAGCAGTAAAGGTGCATTGCATTTTCGTTTTAAATGGGTACGTGGCAGTAAAACTAATTAAAGTTTTATTAGTTGATATCCACTCTAACTGGGATATTTTTTACCGCTCCGCTGTTTTAAATTATTGCCCAAATTGTCGCTTTTTTATATAAAAATTTAGAACCCGTTCGAAAATCGATTTTTTAATTGAAATTTAAATTTAAACTCTGATGCATCTGCGTATTTATTTACTTAAAAAAACTTTGAATTTTGATAATTTTACATTAAGATGATTGAGCTTTTTAATTTTGTAAGGTTCAAACAATATGGTGCCCCTAATAGTGTTATAATCTTCTTTACAAGTTTTATTAATGATAATTAACATTGTCTCGTGTTCCAATACATAGCTCTCAATATTCTTGTTAGTGATAACTGTTTTATTGTATATTTTAATGTTTAATGTAAATATTTATTAGCATATTTTATTTTGCTTATTTTTACTTTAAAGTTTTATGTTATGTAGGTAGCTTTTTTCAGCCAGTATTTTCGGTCTATTAAAACGTGCATATTTTTTCTATGTTGCTCTTTTGAAGAAATAAATTGCACTTGATAACAAAATGCATGGTATAAATGATTTACTGCTGTTTAACAACTGTTTAACAGTTAGTGAAGTTTCGCACAAAAAATAATGATGAATAACTTTTAAAAAAATCCAGCAAAATTTATTAACGTTTAAAATCTACAGGAAAAACTGTTATTAAACACAACGAAACTAGCGGAATCATTAATTTCAAAATAACTATCATTGCGGCAACCATAGGTGGGCAGCCTCCCGGATTTTGAGGGGTATACCCGACCTCCGAAATTTGGGCGGGTGTCCCAAAAATTTTTTTTGGATATACCTCAAATACCCGATTTTAAGCGTTTTTAGTACTGGGACCCCCCAAATTTTAGGGGCTGTCCGGGGTAACCCCAAATTTTAGGAGGGTGTCGGTTATAATCGGGATTTTGGGGGTATAACCCCCCAAACCCCCCCCCCCTTCCCAGCTATGCCGGCAACGGCAACTCCACAAAATAAGGTACTTCACCAATAATCAAAATGCTGTATGATATGGCATTGTGTTAATTTGGAGACGTAAGAGCCACGGCTACTAAAGAGCCCAAAAATTAAAACCTAGGAGCCGCGCTTTTGGTGACCAACGGCAACAAAAAATTACCAATAGCCTAAATAGAAAAAAACAAAGATAACACAAGAAGAAAAAGGCGGGATCTCAGACCTGAGTACCAAAGAGCCAAAAGAGGGGTTTTTTAAGTGCACCAAAGAGACCCATGGCGACCAGAGTCAAAAAGTACAGATTTTTTTTACAAAAAAAAACGTTTTTTTACGTGAAATGACAGCGTAATAGATACCGAAGAGCCAATTCTTTAAGAGCATTTAAATATATTGCTTTTATATAAAAATTAAAACGTTGAAATTATTTGCTTGAAAATTAGTTTCAATAGCTATTTGAAGAAGAATGACATAACATTCCCGATTTATTTTCTACCGTGTAAATTAAAAAAAACCCCTTTAGATATATAAATGAACTGTCTGACTGTGTTTCTCCGGGTTTTTTAGGCCACCAATGCACAAAGTGAACTAGCGAAATGAAATTTTGAGCAACCGGCAAGAACGCGCTTTTAAATAAACATTATAGCACCGTATTTCTTCTAATTAATAGTAGCCTAGGCTTGTTTTGTACGAAGTATATCAATTGTTGAAGTTTGCTTTGAAAAATCTTTTAAATCAAAAGCAAAATGATGGCTGAAACCGTTGCGTTGCCCTCGTGTGAACAAGCAAATGTCAATTTGATAATAATACTTTTGTTGAAACCTTGTTAAGTATTTTAATTTCATAAATCGTTTTCCGAACGCTATATCTTATTAGTAGCTTGCTTAATAGTAGCCTACCCTTTTATATCCATTGAAAAATAGTAACCTAGGCTAATATTAGAAAAAAATATCGTAATTCCATTAAACCATTGATACAAAAAAAAAACTTATTTTTCCCTGAGCTAACGCGACCGAACAATCAATAACCCTTTTGAAAAAATCCACCATTTCTTCCTTTTGGCTCCACTGCGAACTTGGTCCTTTTTTCACCCAGATCGGTCTGAAATGTTTCCCAGCCCGGTTTGTTTACCGGGAAGCGTGGAATGGGTTTAAAAATTCCCGGACCGGTGTTTCCAGCCTTTTTTTTGGGGCGAGTGTTGTTTTTAAACCGTTTTTCACCGATTAAAACCGCGAAACTTTCATATAACCGGGGTGAAATCTTCGTTTCACGGTGGTGATATCTTCGTCAAACCGTAGTGATGCGTAAACTTCACCGCGGTAAAATCTACGTATCACCTAAAATAGCTCGTAACGAATCTGCGACACGAGAGTCCCGTCAATAATGCATCTTATTTGCGGCGAAATTGTTTTGGTGTTAGCGTAATTAAACACTGGTGTTAAACTTAAATGAATTGTAAGTATTGTATTAAACAAGATGTTAGCTTAAAAAAAATAAAAACCACAAAATAAAATAAAAGTATAATTAGTTTAGTTACAAATATTTTAGGAGTGAATAATGATAATTTTTTTATGTTTTCAACACTATACTTATATTAATACACAACACATTCAACTAAGTATACATAAAATGTGGAAGTTGAGTTAAAAAACAAAGATAACTGAGAATCGAAACTTGGTTATTCTTAAATATCGTTTAACGTGTTTGCTTAAAGAAACCGTGACCTCCTGGGGCCTGTTTCATAAAATACTGGTAAATTTTACAAGTTTGTAAAATGGAGAAAAATACAAGTTTTTAAAATTACTGACTTGTAAATTTTTAAACAAATAAAAAGATGTTTTTATATGAGTTTTTTATATAGATTTTTTAATATATCATTTAATATTAGTAATATAAAATAATAATATATTTAATTTTTATATAGATTTTTTATATTTTTTTATATATAGATTTTTTAATATACCTCCACAAACCAACAAAAAATAATTCAAATTTACAATGGTATTTTTACTTGTATTTTTTACTTGCATATTTTTCACTTGTATTTTCACTTGTATTCAAGTTTTTTTACAAACTTGTAAAAAAATCAAGCTAAATTGTAAGTAAATTCTACCTACTCGGAGTAGGGTAAATTTTTTCTTTTAATATGTTAAAAAATTACAAGTGGCCAAAGTTTAAAACTGGAATAACTTTAAACACACAACAGCTACGTACATGAAATTTTAAATAGTTTGCACATGGCATATAATCTTTTTTCATTTCAAATTTCAACGCAAATGGTTCAGAATAAAAAAAATTATTGATAGACTTGTAATTTACGAAGACCAGTATTTTATGAAACAGGCCCCTGGAGATTAAAATATGTAACCTTGGATATTTTCTTTTGTTCTCCAAATCTGACACTACGCGCTTACTGTACCACTAAAAGGATTTTACTATGAAAAGATTTTACTATAGCAAATGGCCGCGCATATAATTTCGGTTTAAATATAATAATTATTTCTGATAAATAAAAAAAATCAATCGGCAATTGAATATATCAGTTCAAAAACATTTTTTGTGTTTTTGGTGTACATTTAAAATAAAAGACATCCTTGTTGTCGTAAAAACATTTTTTTTCCACTAAGACCGTAAATATAAAACCTAAAAATCAAGCAAAGTTTATTTTGAGAATATTTTTTGTTCACGCGACAAATATTTTTTGTTTGAGTGAAAAAACTTGCCTTTGAAAAGTACGCTCACGAAATTGCGTCAAAA
>JASAMX010002523.1:0-16213 GCA_030248175.1 Microlaimidae sp. YZB2_3 | reverse complement strand
TTCTTCGTTCAGTTACGTATTGCTTACTAGCAAAGACGAATTAACGCAAGGAAATTTTCTTTTGCAAATAGGGTGTTTACACCTTGGAACAATCTACTCCCATCTCAAGTAACTGTCGATTCTTTGGATGCATTTCAAGAAAAGTTTTAAAACTGACTTAAATAAGCGCTCTTTTTGAGCCTTTAAAGTCATTTCAGATAGCTATGTTCATTGATATTTTGTTAGAATAGTATTTTATATTGGCGGCAATTAAGTCGCAGATTTGATGTAGTGTTGTGATAGTTAACCAAAAATCAAAGTAGGTAGTTAAGTAGGTAGTTAACTACTTTAAAAATTATAAGTAGGTAGTTAAGTAGTTAAATAAAATTACAAGTAGGTAGTAAGTAGGTAGTTAACTACTTGAAATTTTTGAACTATGTAGTTAAGTAGTAAGTAGTTAAGTAGGTGGTTAAGTAGTTTATCCTTTACCTAAAAATATACTTGCCTTAGTAGAAATGAAAAATTAAATTTTTAAAATTTGTAAAAAACACTTAGTCATTTCTTTAATAAATAACAATTTCCATATTTTATCGGTTTTTGTCAGTTCTTTATGTTTAGCAATATTTACATAACGGCTGGACAGATAATATAACATAGTTCAAATTCAAGAAGTTGTTTACAAGAAAAAATAATTTATTGTTAAGTTAACAAATTTTGCTGACGTATTTTGAAAACTTGTTTTAAAAGGTTTTGCACTTTATTGTATAACAGTACTGATGGGCTATAGTTCGCAAATATATCTAAAAACTTCAACGATTTTAATTAGTTCATAAACTATATAGCACTTTTTGTATAAAATCACTGTTAAGTGGCGAAATATCGATTTTTATTGAAGACTCGCAGCAGGTGCAAATTACTGCAGATTACTGTACACGTTGTCACATTTTATTTCAAACAGCTGTGAATTTTATGTAATACGCCCCGCAGATATTGATTGTTTGTGTAAAAAAAAATACATGACTGCTTACTTCACTAACTACTTTCTGCCTACTTTGCTAACTACTTTCTGCCTACTTTTTAACAACTTTGTTAACTACTTGTATTAACTACTTTATTTTTTGAAAGTAGGTAGTTAAGTAGGTAGTTAACTACTTTTAAAAAAGAAAGTAGGTAGTTAAGTAGTTAACCAAAATTATGGTAGTTAAGTAGTTAAGTAGTTAACTACTTAAGTAGTTATCACAACACTGATTTGATGTTGTTGATGAAAAAAAAGAAAAGAAAAAAAAGAGAAAAAAGAGAAAAAAGAGAAAAAAAAAGAAAAGATATAAAATGTGATGTATCAGTAGAATTAAACTATGCATAGACTATGCTTAGTAAAATTTAATTCTGTTATCTGATCATTAAAAAAAATACATATATGTAAATCCAAGATTTTCCTTATCTCGCTGGATATGTTATACTGCACTAATACCAAATTTTAAACTATATTCAGAGCCACCAGACTCTGGGCAATCCGAAAAAGATATTTTTAAGTTATTTAAAAGCTAAATAAAAATTTTTCTTTGACAGCATAAATTGTAAAAACTAAAAATAGGCAATTTTTGGGCTTAAATGGGCTTATATATAACTTTTTACGGAAGACTTAAATCGTAAAAATAACATCAAAAATGATGTTTACGTGCCCGATTTGTGGTATACAAGTGTTCTATATGCGTATTTTACTTTTCGATTGGTAAAACTTATAATTAGTACACGTTTGGAACTTCTGCCTTCCCGAGGCATTTTCTGTCGTCAGTCTTTTTTTCTAGCAAAATTTTAGTCAAAAATTCAGCGTGCAATCACACATTTTTTGTGCTATATATTCTTGCACACAATTAAAATAATTCATTTTTTGTTGGTTAATTAATCATTTACCTAGTAATCGATGAATGATTAACTATTTTATTTTTCTCTATTTAAAAAATAAAATTTTTTCTTGAACATCAGCAAGCAGTCCATTAAAAAGTAACTTCTGTACATTGCATGAACTCGGGTAGGGCGTTTCCCAGAACCAGAACCAGAACAGAACAAAAAGGGCGTTTCCCAGAACAGAACAGAACAGAACAGAACCGATGAGATCTTTAAAAAGATTTTTATAAACGGTTGTAATATGGACAATTAAATAATTTATTTGCAGAAAATTTCAAAAACAAAAAATCATTCCACACTCTTCGTGTTAAATAATTTAAAAAATTATGTTTGGCATTTAAAAAAAGTTATAAAATAATATTTATTTCGTTATTAGTCGATCGCTTTGAGATTTTTGCTTTCTTCGGTCTGTTCCTAAAGATCCTTAGATTCTTACTGTAAAGGTTAATTCAACACGCGAAATACACAAAAAAATTTCAAATACCCATAATACACTTTATTTATTACTTATTTATTTACTTAATTAGACAAATCAATAACACCCCCATAAATGATTACAAAATATTAAACTCATATCGAAACGGTAAATATTGAAGTTTGTGAATTTCAAATTTTAAAAGCGATATCAATTAATGTTTAATTATTAATTTTGATCAACTGACTCATAAATTTTGAAATTTCAAACATGATTTTAAAAATCCTGGTTTGTTTTCACATCACAAATTTGAATTTGAAATTTTTAAAATTATAAGAATCGTCATTTATTTGTATTTAAAAATTACAACTTCGTGTATACATTATTATTTATACTTATAATTTTTAGAGTAGTTAACTACCTACTTAACTACCTGCTTTGATTTTTGGTTAATTCTCACAACACTACATCAAATCTGCGACTTAATTGCCGCCAATATAAAAATACTATTGTAGCAAAATATCAATGAAAATAGCTATCTGAAATGACTTTAAAGGCTCAAAAAGCATTGTTCAGTCAGTTTTAAAACTTTTCTTGAAATGCATCCAAAGAATCGACAGTTACTTGAGATGGGAGTAGATTGTTCCAAGGTGTAAACACCCTATTTGCAAAAGAAAATTTCCTTGCGTTAATTCGTCTTTCCTCAATAGCCAATTTAAAGGGATGACCACGAGTGGGCTGCAGGTTAAACTTAAAAAATCATTGGCTTGCAAATTGTTTAAGCTATGTATAATTTTAAAGCACTCATGTAAATCAGTTTTGTCTCTTCGGTCCTTTAAGCTTTCAAAACCTAGGTAATTCAGTCTTTGTTCATAGGTAACAACTTGCATTTATAAAACAACCTCCTAATGAAATTTTGTTGCACTTTTTCCAAAATGTTTATATCTTTTTGTAAATAAGGATTCCAAACTGCACTAGCGTACTCCAGAATTGGTCTAACATAGGACTTATATGCTCTGAAAAGATTATTTCTAGAGTTTGAATTGAATGTTCTAAAAATTAGTGATCTCACTCTCAATATGCTTTTTTTGCTGTGATTTCACAGTGTTTAGAGAATTTCATATCATGAGATATATAAACACCTAGGTCACGCACCAATTCTGTAGTTGCAAGCACGTTATTACCAAGCTTATATTTACAAATTAACCCTTTGCTATGATTTTGAATATGAAGAACTTCACATTTATGATCTGATAATTGCAATTGCCAGTCTTGTGAAACTTCACATTTATGATCTGATAATTGCAATTGCCAGTCTTGTGACCAGCTGTAAATTCTAACTAAATCTTTTTGAAGTCTTAAAGTTTAAATGTGGTAATCTTTAGATGAAGATTTTGCAAACAACTTTACATCATCTGCAAAGAGTCTAATTTGTGAGTACTTAACACAATCAACAATATCATTAATACATGAGAAACAGGAATGGACCTAAAACAGAACCCTGAGGAACTGAACTTTTTACAGGAAATGATTTGGATACTGAGTCATTAATTACAACTTTAATTTCCCGCCCAACTAAAAATTCTTTTATCCATTTTAAAAATTTATTATTTATTGGATTAATTGATTAAAATTTTTTCTTTTTTAAATTTTTTTTCTTTTTTGCTGTGCGGTTGAATTGTCAGAAAAGGAAAGATTAAAGATAGAAAGATTTTAAAAATTGAAGTCGGAAGCCAAACAACAACGACTCAATCCAGCGATCAAGTTTTGTAAAGTTTAATTAAGAAGATGTAGGATTTGAAAGAAATACAAAATGATTAAGAACAAAACAACTGAAAAAAATATTATTTTTGGTTTTACTTAATAACAACGACTGAAAAATATGATTTTTACTAATTGAATTAATTTTACTGATAAAGAGCTCGCTTGCTTAAAGTGCATTTCGTTATGCTTTAGCGAGTTTCCTGCTTTTTGCAAAATAAAATATTTATTTTTTTATTTTTTTTAAACACTTTTTCGCACACCATAGTCACCAGCTCCACATCAACACCAGAAGCCCGTGTCTCCTCCATATGGGCGAGCCTCTCCTCCACATCCGCCAACTTCTGGTGCAGAGCCGCATTCTCCGCTTCTAGCTTGGCGATTTGATTTGTTCTGGTTGAACTCATTGCGTTGGATGGATTGCGATTTCTTTGCGATTACTTGTTCCAGGCAAAACTTCGGTTTGTCTCAATTGTTTTCCAACAGTCCAAACTACTAGCAGAAGTAATATTTAAACGTACCACTCAATACTTTTGAAGGAGGATATGGATATGACTATGGCGATTGGCGCTCATCAGCCTTTTTCAAGATATTAAAGAGAGAGTCCGGGAAGCTCCATACAAAATCAACTTTTTTCACTGTTTTCACTTTTAGTTTTAAGCCTTTTTGCGTTTATATTATGTGTTTTTTTGGTTATCAAAATAATATATACTTTTGTGCAGTTTTTAATGTTTATAAAACGTAACTGTAAAGGATCAGACTACGGTGAGGGGCCGTAAAATAAACCTATCCAGTAAAAGGTATTAATCCATTTGTACAGTAGTTCATAACATTCATGGACAGGGACGTTTAACTAATAAATAAAAAGGAAATTTTTTTTTTTCAAAAATTTTCTTGTTGTTTTTACAGGGTTGCCAACCAGAGTTTTTTATCTGAGGCAAAAGTGATGATGGTTTTTCTTAAATATTTGAAAACACAACGTTAAATGAAAATTTATCATCATGAAAAAATTTTGCTTGATTTTTAGGTTTTGCTTAGGCTCAGGTTTTGCTGTTTAGGTTTAGTTTTCGCTTAGGGTTAGGCTTTGCTTAGGCTTAGATTTTGCTTAGGCTCAGTCTTTTGCTTAGGCTTAGGTTCAGGCTTAGCCTTCGGTTTCGCTTAGGCTTTGCTTGGGCTTAGGCTTTTGCCTAGGCTTAGGTTTTGCTTAGGTATTCGTATTCGTTAAATCAAAAATAAAAATTTAACAATAAAAACAAAAAAATAACATTAAAAATACGTATTCGTTGAATTATATAATATTTTTTTAAGAATTTTTAAAAAATTTTTTTGACCAGGTCATTTAGGTATTTATATTTAATAAATGACTTCGAATGCTATTCCTATTGACGACGTAAAAGCCGTTCCCTGCGTCAACTTTCTTGAATTTCAGGTAAACTTAAATTTTTTTAACCCACCTATTTCAGAGTACCGCTAACACACTAATTTGGTGTTCGTCTCAATATTCGTAAGTTAAAACCGTTATTCACGTTTAAATTTTTTTTTATTTAATAGGGTAGTGCATTTAATTTCGGCACTTTTTTGTTTTTCCGATGTAACTTTTCACTGTATGGCCCGATTTTTATGTTTGATAGCTCATTTGAAAGCTTTCACAATACTGCGTTGCGTTACAAAAGTTTCACTGTACGAAAGTAGGTTTTTTTATTAATTAAATCAGTTTTTAAAAAAATGGAAACAAACTTTACAAACAATCGATTGTTTCTCAGTCAAAAAATCATCATTTTCAAAAATTTAAAAACCTATCATTATCTCCAGACAGTTTTCTTTAATTTAAGCTTCTACTTGTTGTTTAACGTGTAACTGGCAAAAAGTTACAGCTAAAATGCCAAATGGTATCAAAATGAGCAAAATTTGGGAAAAAAGTGCATTTAATTTCGGCACTTTTTAAAAGGACCCTCTTAATCGAGTTTAAGTGCAGTGTTATGACTCCTACACATTTCAACGTTGCCTTTTAACGGTACAAGTACTAAACGTGTACCAAAAATCAGTTTGAGAATTCCACCAAACAAACATAAATAAAAAACATGTTTCTAGGTCAATTCTGGCTTTGCGATCTTAATTTTGGGCATTAAAAAGTGATTAAACTACCCCTTAAGAAAATAAATGGTGTTTTATAGCCAAAAATGACCTGTTTTCAAGGTACATTTTACGCTATTAAATTTTTTTTTAATAGTGCTTTAACCAATATGAATGAATATGTGTTAGATTGTCGAGAGTCTGGTGGTTCTAAAAATTTTTTTACTTTTTTTCTGGTCTTCACCAATTTTGTACAGCAACCGCTTAAAAATGAATCAAAATTCAGTCGTGAAAAAAATTAAGATTTAAAAAATGAGATAATTTAATAAAAATGCCTCATAATACAATTTAACTTGATTTTTAGGCTTTGCTTAGGCTTAGAAAGAGTAAATCTGATTAAAAATAAGCTTAAATTAGTTTTTTAAACAAAAACAAATTTGTTGTCCATATTTTCGGTGGTCCATGTGACTATCGAATTTATAATTTTTTTGTAAATTTTTAGATTCTCCGGACTTTCAGCAATGTTAAAACAAAGTTTTTATTTTAATTTAGCGGTTAACTAAAATTTTTTCTTAACAGTAAAAATTGGTACCCAAAATATTGTCATTTTTTACCTATATTTTACCCTATATTATCAAAAATCGTGTTTCAATAATTTTTTAAAGTTTAAAAACGAGATCTTCAGCTCAAAATTGACCTATAAACATATTTTTATTCAGTATTTGTAGCGTGGAAATCTCTAATCGATTTTTGGTACACGTTTAGTACCTGTACCCCTTTTAACTATTTACAACTACAATTTAACACCCGACCACTTAATTCAACCCGTTTTTACCTGCAGCAATATGTGTGCCGAATTACACTATTTTATTTTATAACTATTGCTCACCACAGACGCAACTTAGAACCACGGGGACTAAAAATTCGGAAAATAGGCTAAATTTTACCAGGACAGTTTAATTTTTAAACCAATTTATTGCGTAATCATGAAATGCCCATGTTCTGAAAACGAGTAACAATTTTATTTTTTATAAATCACACAATTTCACATGAAAATATCATAACATAACAAATAAAAAGCTCACGACAATCATTTACATATAATTAGCTCTCATTTGAGCTATCAAACATCCTATTCCGTCCAGAATTACCAAAGATATAGTCCAAAACCAAAAATGCCCAATTTGGAAAAGTGCCAAAATTAAATGCACTACCCTAGGTTTAACCTGTATTATTAGTAAAATGTTCTCATGCTCATGTCACCCAAGAATATTAGACTCTTGGGCTCCAAACATTTTGAAGTTGTTCTATCTGAGTTCCTGGAAACGTTTTTTTAAATATAAAAAAATATTGCGGTGGGTGTGTGAGGGTGAAGTTAGAATCGATAGATTCAAGTTAGAATCATCCATTTGTCAAAGACCACGTGCTAAATATAAAAAAAACAATATTTTATTGTTGTATTATTATGAGTTGTGCAAATGTTGTAAATTAGTGAGAAAATATATATAATCATAATAAGCATAGGTGGCCAGGGGGGTTATACCCCCCCAAAATTTCGGATTTTGCTGACACCCCCCCTAAATTTAGGGTACCCGGGGACACCCCCCCCCAAAATTCGCCTCTCGGAGAAAATTTTTAAGCGTTATAAAAGGACTAAAAAAAATTTGTGTGTATTGCCTTCTTTTAGTCATATCATTCCTATTATTCAATAAAAATAAGTCTATGAAACAAAGAAACAATTTTTTACAAACAATTTTCGATTTCCAAAACATTGCAGCTGAAAAATGAGTACATTGAATTACAGCTGAGCAATGCAAAGTACCAGAAAATGTTTTTAAAATTACTTCCACATTTAAATTTTAAATACCATTATATAACAAATCTCAAGGGGGGGTCCAGCGTGGTCATATCAAGATTAAAAAACAAAGTAACACAAATTTGGAAGTGGAGACCAATTAAAACATAAAGAATGGGGTGGGTCTAGCGTGGTAATACCAAGATTACAAAACAAAGTAATACAAATTTGCAAGTGCAGACTATAATGGGACGCTGAGCGAAGGGCAAAAATTTTTTTAAAAAAATTGTCGTTCAAAACCCCCCAAATTTTTATCTTTTGCGAGCCAAAAGGGGGGTCTAACCCCAAACTTTCCCCTTTGCCAACCTAAAAAAGGGGTCTAGGACCCCCCCCCTGGCTACGCCCATGTTTGTATATAACCTTTAATTAAATATAAGATTATGGATTATAAAGTTTGTGATACTTGACTTTATATTCAAGACAATAATATTACTATTCTATTATTATGTAATTATTAAAAAAACTATTATGATTTCTAATTTAATCATAAGAATATAAACACATTATCATTGAAAGAATTAAAAAATAAAATTTATAAGTTGCAATAAGGTCTTATTTTAATTTTACACAGTTTTAAAGCATTTATAGGCTTGTTTTACGTTTTTTACGCGTTTTAAGCGCATTTTAAAGCAGCGCGGAAATATTGGGTACACAGTACACCCCCCTCAAAATTTGGGTCTTGCCAGACACAGACACCCTCTTAAAATTTGACCCCCCCCCCTAACCCTCCCCAAATTCGAGAGGCTGCCCACCTATGATAATAGGTAAAAGTACATAAACATTATTAGAAAGAATGCTAGACTAGTTCTTTAAAAAATAACATTCGCAATAAAATTGCTATTTATTGTGATCCATGATCAAACAGCAACATTCATTACCATTCGGTTATCAACCACCTGTTTTAATTTTATCCATTTATTTGTTTGTCAATTTATATTATTGATGTTTTAAGGAGTGAAGCAAGGTGGTTGCTTTTTTGAGGGATGAAGTGGAGGATTTCCCTCTCTTTCCTCAAGCACCTATGCCCTTACAAAAAAACCCCGATTGTTTTAAAAATAAGGAGGGGGTAAGGAACGGCTGATGAAACCACCCATAGGTGGGCGGGAAGGAAGTTGGGAATGTTACACCCACCCCTCCCCGGCTCCCCCCCCCTCAAAAAAAAAAAGAAATCTCCGACACCCTCCTTAAAATTAAAAACACCTCGAACATAACCTCTCTCTAAAAATTGGAGAGAATGAAAGATGGGCTGAGGTTCCGGCATTACAAACGTTTCTAAAAGAGTATTTTGGGCCTAGAGTAAGTGACACCACTTCCAAAACATTAGGTATACCGCCTCCCACAAAAAACCAGGAGACTGCCCACGTATGCCCTCACCCACAAATTTGGGGGGTTGTCCCGAACATTTTTTTTGGGGTATACGCCAAATACCCCATTTTTAGTGTTTTTAGTACTGGGACCCCTCAAGTTTTAGGGGGGTTCAGGGGTACCAGTACCCCCAAATTTTAGGGGGGGGGGGTTGTCGGTTATAGTCGGGATTTTGGGAGGGAGTATAACCCCCCAACTCTCCCCCTGCCCATCCATGCCTATACCTATGCCCACGCCTAGCCACGCAACTGCTAAAAAGTAAATAGGATATGTTTTACAAACAAGAATGTTTTTGTCGTTTTAGGATGCATTAAAACGCTTGCGGGATATCGATGAAAGAATTATTTTTCAGTTGAACCAAGCCATTCCAACCGCATCTTTTTCCAAGGACGTTAGTGCGGCAGAAAAATGCCAGTCTCTCTATACCAAGGTAACAAATATGTAAAAAAAACAAATGTTTATATCTTGTATGCATCCAAACTATAAACCAACAGACAATTCTAAATTATCTAAACCCAAGTCATTCATGAAGTATTTAGAACCCCACCCAAATCTAAGAAGGTTCCAATCCATACTATTCCTACGTTTTTAGAAAAGGGACGACCTCAGGTCAATCAGTTTAAAAAGGGCGAGAGAGAGGGAAGGAGGTTCGGTTTCAAACAATTCCTTTTTTAATTAAAATTTATTAAACTAATTTTTAAATTCTAATAAAAAATATTTTTCATTTTTTTATTTTTAAAAAGTTTTATTTCAATTATAATACGTAGTGTTGTTGAAAAAATTAAGGAAAAATCAATTTTATTAGTAAGAAAACACAACAATTTCGTTTCACAGACTTGATCAGTAGGTTTCTCCGTGTCCACTTATGTCTTTCTTGATTAATTAACGTTTAGCAAAAAAAATTGCATACGTAAGAGCTAAGAGGTGTGGTTTCTCAAATGGTTACTACTGCCATAGGTGCGCATGGATCGGGAAGCCAGTGGAGGAAAAGAAAAGGGGCCCAAGTCAGCGAGCGGCCCTTTAAAAGCTAGAGGGTGTCCGTATCCCCAGCTTTTTAGAGGCGAGGGTCCACTTTCTAAACAAAAAGATATTTAATCATTTCTACGAGTTTTTTTGCTCTAACATAGAATTTTATACCCTAAAATAGACTATAAAAAGTGGACAAAAGTACCGTGTTTTTTTACAAAAAAATAGCGTTTGAGACAGAATATTTTCACTTTAGTTGGGAAAAAGGGAGGGGGGGATCAATTTAGAATTCCAAAAGGGGTAAGAGTCACAAAAAATATGGGGAGAAGCGGCCCCTAGATTTTTTTTAAGAAGGGAAGAGGGTCCGAAATTTCGCAACCATAGGTGGGCAGGAGGAGGTGGGTTTGGGGGGTTATACCCTTCAAAAATCCCGTTTATAACCGACACCCCCCTACTATTTTGAGGTACCCTGCACAACCATCCCCCCAAAAAAAATAATTTGGGCGTTCCCAGTACTAAAAACACTAAAAATGGGGTATTTAAAAAAAATTTGGGACACCCCCCTCCCAAATTTCAGAGTTCAGGTATACCCCCAAAATCATACATGGGCAAGTTGGTCCGGAGTGGAGGGGGTTAAACCCCAAATTAGGGGGGGTTAAAATCCGAGAAACGCAAAATACCCATATCGTTTTTTTTCTGGAGTGCATTTTACCCATATCGTTTTTTGATTTTGAAGGAAAAATAGGTAAAAAACGCTAATTTTAGGTCAAAAACCCCTTTTTATTGCATTTTTGAGCTTTCTATTGCTTAAAACATTCATTTTGACCTCAAAACTTAAGTTTGGAGGCAGTTAGAAGTCATTTTAAAGACATTTTTTTCTTCATTTTTCCAAAATTGGGGGGTTAACTTTCCCCCCCCCACTTCTGAGTGTGGGGGGGTTAAACCCCTCTTCTCAGAATTTGGGGGGTTAACCCCCCCAACCCCCCCCCCCGTGCCCATGTATGCCCAAAATCCGATAAGCTGCCCAACTATCTTCGCGCCCTCCCCCCGTATCCTTGCTCCCCTAAGATTAATTACAGAATTGTTTTCAAGATCTGCCTGCCATTTCCGAGATCTTGCTAGAGGAGATCAGCTCAAGTTACTCCTAAACAAGTTATATTTATACAGACTTTACGTTTATTGTGTAACTTTTATCGTTTCTATCGTGGTAGCGATGATAGCCTTTTTTAGTTTAGATCAGCGGAACATCGCGTGACCGACTGGATGCCATCGATCATTGTGTCGGCGAAGTTCACCTGGCGGTGGCCGACCTGAACAGACAGCGGGAAAAGAACGAATTCGACCTGGAAATTAATAAACGACTAAAAGCGACGCAACTGACGGTAGGCTTAAAGCATAGGTGGGCAGCCTTCCGGATTTGGGGGGTGGCCCAAAAAAAATTTTGGAGTATACCTTAAATACCCTGTTTTTAGTGTTTTTACTATTGGGTGGGACCCCCCAAATTTTAAGGGGGTGTCCGGGGTACGAGGGTACCCCCAAATTTTAGGGGGGTATCGGCTATAATCGGGATTTTTATGGGGGGTATAAACCCCGTAACCCCCCCCCCCCGCCCACCTATGGGCTTAAGCGCATTTTTAGCAAAGAGAGTTTCTGTCCGAGAGCACCCTTCGACAAAGGTGGGCAATTTCTCGGATTTGGGGAGTATACCAGACCCCCGAAATTTTGGGTGTGTTTTTCGGGGTATACTCCAAATACCCTATTTTAAGCATTTTTATTACTGTGTGTGAGCCCCCAAATTATAGGGGAAAGTCCGGGGTATCTCTAGATATTAGGGTGAGGGGGAGGGTGTCGGCAGTTTTAAGATTTTTAGGGGTATACCCATAGGTGGGAAGGGGGTTATACCCCCAAAAATCCTGACTATAGCTGACAGCCCCCTAAAATTTGAGGGTACCCCGGACACCCCCTAAAATTTAAGGGGTCCCAGTACTAAAAACGCTAAAAATGGTGTGTTTGAGGTATACCCCAATAATTTTTTGGGACATCCACCCCAAATTTCGGGGGTCGGCTATACCCCTCCGAAATCCGGCAGGCTGCCCACCATGTATGGGTATGGTATACCTATACCCCCCTGCCTCACAATTTTTTTTAGCGAAAATCCAAAAAGTACATCTTCCCAAATTTTCAAATTTTGACCTCCTACTACTCGACTCGAATGAAATTCTAATTCTGAAATGACGTCACCATGTTGTGGTCAACTTCTGGCCCTGCTATCCCCTTTTCGCATTACCAAAAATCGGACTGCTATATACGACGGTCATTTAAGGGTCTTCTGCTGTCCAAACACGAAGCAACCCCTCACTAATTTAAGCTTTTTACACCGCTCTTTTCGTTAGCAACCTAACCATAGGTGGGTCCCGCGTTAGCGACCTAACCAAGCCTAAGCCTAAGCCGAATTTTGAGAGGAAGGGGTACCCAACGCCCAAAATTTGGGAAAGGGGGTGTCCCAAAAAATTTTTTGGGGTATACCTCAAATACCCCATTTTTAGCGTTTTTAGTACTGGGACCCCTAAATTTTAGTTAAGTGTCTGGCATACATGGCAACATGGGCAAATTGGTCCGGAGTGGGGGGGGATTAAACCCCAAATTAGGAGGGTTAAAATCCGAGAAACGCAAAATACTTATATCGTTTTTTTTCTGGAGTGCATTTTACCCATATCGTTTTTCGATTTTATAGAAAAAATAGGTAAAAAACGCTAATTTTAGGTCAAAAAGCCCTTTTTATTGCATTTTTGAGCTTTTTAATGTTTAAAACATTCATTTTGACCTCAAAACTTAAGTTTGGAGGCAGTTAGAAGTCATTTTAAAGACATTTTTTTTCTTCATTTTTCAAAAATTGGGGGGGTAACCTTTTTTCTCCCCCAAACGTCTGAGTGGGGGGGAGTTAAACCCCCTTCTCAGAATTTGGGGGGTTAACTCTCAACCCTCTCTCTCCCCGTACCCATGTATGGTGGCCGGGGTACCCCCAAATTTAGGGGGGTGTCGGCTATAATCAAGATTTTTTTTAATTTGAAAATTTAATGGGTGGGAGATCCTGTTTTTCTTAAGGGAGAGGAGGCAGAATTTCAAGCTAAAGTGGACTCTAATCCAGTCTAAGATTTTCCGCCGAAGCAAAGCTTATCCCAATATTACAGACTACAAATTTTTAAATACCAAAATGCTAATCTAACCAACTTTTGCGAGCATTTGCCATGGCCTTTGGTGTTGAAGTGTGATACAAAACTTCAATTTTGTGTTTTTCCGATGTGACTTTTCATTGTATGGCCCGATTTTCATGTTGATAGCTCATTTTGAAGCTTTCCCGCACTGCGTTGCGTCACAAAAGTTTCACTGTACGAAAGTAGTTTTTTTACTTAGTTAAATTAGTTTTTAAAAAATGGAAAATTGCCGAAATTAAATGTGTGCATTTAATTTCGGCACTTTACAAACAATCGATTGTTCCTCAGTCAAAAAATCATCATTTTCAAAAATTTAAAAGCCTATCATCTCCAGGCAGTTTTCTTTAATTTAAGCTTCTACTTGTTGTTCAACGTGTAACTGGCAAAAAGTTACAGCTAAAATGCCAAATGGTATCAAAATGAGCAAAATTTGGGAAAAAAGTGCATTTAATTTCGGCACTTTTTGAAAGGACCCCCTTAATCGAGTTTAAGTGCAGTGCTATAACCCCTACACATATTAACGTTGTCTTTTTACTATTTACAACTACAATTTAACACCCGACCACTTAATTCAACCCGTTTTACCTACAGCAATATGTGTGCCGAAATTACACTATTTTATTTTAAAACGATTTCTCACCACAGACGCAACGTAGAACCACGGGGACTAAAAATTTGGAAAATAGACTAAATTTTACCAAGACAGTTTAATTTTTAAACCAATTTATTGCGTAATCATGAAATGCCCATATTCTAAAAACGAGTAACAATTTTATTTTTTATAAATCACACAATTTCACATGAAAATATTATAACATAACAAATAAAAAGCTCACGACAGTCATCTACATATAATTAGCTCTCATTTGAGCTATCAAACGTCGTATTCCGTCCAGGATTACCAAAAATATAGTCCAAAATCAAAAATGCCCAATTCGGAAAAGTGTCGAAATTAAATGCACTACCATTATTTGGCAAACTGGAAAGTACACCAACACCGTCTACCGACACCGACCACCTTTGCTGATAATTATGTTTTGAATCGTAGGTTTTAGGCTAAGCCTAAATCCAAGCCTAAGCCTAGAAATCGGTCGGTGTACTTTCCAGTTTGCCTTATATTTTACAATTCTTTAGTTACGGATGTATCAAGCGGAAGTTAATGTTGAAGAAATCATAAAAGATAGAACAATGAAGGTAACGTTGACAATTAAATTTGTTTATGTTATAAGGTTTGTTTGGAAAGGGAACCAAACTTTAATTTAACCCAATTTTAATCTTACTTTCTAATGGATTTCGCAGACCTGTGCACGGTCTGAGAATGCCACCCTCCTGGAATATTAGTGGCTGTGTGCCTCCCCGCCCTTAAAAATAAAAAAAGTACCCAAAATTATGGCGTTATTTTTGACCTTTTTTGACGCCATCATCGCGATTTTTTGCAGTTTTAGCCTATTTTAATGCATTTTCACCCGTTTTTACTTTTTCTTTTGCTTGCCCACCCCCAATAAAATTCCGGAGGGTGGGAGTGCACCATGTCTGATTTTGTAATTTTTGTAAATAAAAATATTTAAAATGGCCATAAGCATAGCAGTTTACCTTTTAGGTTTACTCCAGTTTTGGCGGTAACTTACAAAAAAGTCCAAATTTAAAGTGAGAACATCATTATCTCGTCAACGCACAAGTCGATTTAAATTGACATCTTCAGCTACGCATTGATCCAAATAATTATAATACTACTCTTTGTGTTTGCGTGATAAACGCTTCTAAACTTTTATACGTCAATTTTGTACAGACATTTCAGCTGCTCGTTTAAATTTTTAAAAGGTTTCAATTTGGAGTTGTTTGAAACTTTTGCACGAGTTCATTGGAAAAGTTTTATTTGCAGGATTTATGTACAGTACAGTTGCGACGTAAATACAAAATTGTTATTTTTTAGGCTTTTAACGAAAGATGCAGACATGTTTTTAAACCGCCGTCGTGATAGTTATTTTGTCCGCGTTCTGACTAGGTGCTAAATTATTTCTTACAAAAAAAAGATGTGTAATAGAATTATTACCAAGCGATCATAGGTAAGCGGCCTCCCGGATTTGGGTGGGAGTAGGGCGTACAGCGAACCCGCCTTCTAAATTTGGGAAGTTGATGTCCCAAAATATTTTTGATGTAGGGTAGTGCATTTAATTTCGACACTTTTTTGTTTTTCCGATGTAACTTTTTACTGTATGGCCCGATTTTCATGTTGGATAGCTCATTTTGAAGCTTTCACGATACTGCGTTGCGTCACAAAAGTTTCACTTTACGAAAGTATTTTTTTACTTAATTAAAATCAGTTTTTAAAAAAAATGAAAATTGCCGAAATTAAATATGTGCATTTAATTTCGGCACTTTACAAACAATCGATTGTTTCTCAGTCAAAAAACCATCATTTCCAAAAATTTAAAAGCCTATCATTATCTCCAGACAGTTTTCTTTAATTTAAGCTTCTACTTGTTGTTCAACGTGTAACTGGCCAAAAGTTACAGCTAAAATGCCAAATGGTATCAAAATGAGCAAAATTTGGGAAAAAAGTGCATTTAATTTCGGCACTTTTTTAAAGGACCCCCTTAATCGAGTTTAAGTGCATTGCTATGATCCCTACACATTTCAACGTTGTCTTTTAGATTTACAACTACAATTTAACAT
>JASAMX010002522.1:0-17808 GCA_030248175.1 Microlaimidae sp. YZB2_3 | reverse complement strand
TTTAAATGTTTTTGTTGTTAAATAGTCGATTTAATACTACAAACATCGAGGTCAGCTAGATTTTATTTTTCTATCGTTTAAATATTTTGTTAGGCTAAAACAAAGTTTGTGTGATTTTCGAAGTCTAGGCAAATCGCAACTTGTGGTCGTTATCCCCGCGAACGCATATAACGCAAATTATTTCTGGTTTTGTGAGATATGAATAAATTTTTATCACCCAAAGTTCTGCAAAGAATAAAAGTCAATCAAATTCTATGTGCGGGAAAAATTTGCTCAGCTCGTTGTGTTCCCGCGTCATGAAAGCTGAGAGACGATCTGATATTGCGGTGTCCCACTTCCACCCGTGTTGGAAGTTTCATACCGAACCAATTGATGTGTGTTACCACTCACTTCGCCGATATTTGAAGAAGACTGCGGCGCGTAAACCTTAAATTTAAAATTCATTTGCTTTTTGGGTCAGTTATAGGGCAACGGTCAAATGAATATTTACCGAATTTTTTTTTTGGAGGGGGGGGGTTCCCAAATATTTTTTGGGGATACACCTCAAATACCCCATTTTATTTGTGTCTGCTAAGCAGCGAATGTGCATCTTGAAGTTGCCGCAATAAGTTTCTCCAGAAAAAGTAGCGTCTATGAGCATTAAATTGCACAAGCCTATTACAAGAAAAGTTGAAATATCTAATCTACCAGGGCAGACGCTGTTTGATTTAATGATAGACAAAATATTTATCTAATTATCAATATTCGATCCAAAACTGTTGGATTTAACATAATTGCTTAAAATTAACTTACAAATCTGTGTTTGTTCATTCCATGATGATATATATTTTCAAGATGTTTGTTGTAATTGCCAGAATATCCTCTATCTTGCCAAGACTCCGCATTAGTTACAATATTGTGTTGATCTGAAGCTTGGGTTCTGGAACCCAGTCTAAATCTGTTGGTGCTATAATAAAAAGTTGAATTAAGTAAGGTTTATTGAGACTTCACAAAATTTATATTTACCGACTCTTGAGCCAAGATGAAACTAGATTATAGATAAAACAAACTAAATTCTGGCCATTAGAACGGCAATAATTATTATGATGATCGTTATTTGTTTGAATTCTGGTAGTGCTATTTACATAAAGTGAACAACTAGTGCTAACGTAAGTGTAACTCAGAACTAAGGGAACTGAAGATGTAATCTGTAACCAAAATATAGCCATTTGGGGAGGTCTGAAGCTTAAAACTAAGTCTACAAACTTTTTAAACAGTACAAAAGTGTTAGACTTGTGCCATTTTAAGTTTCTGTAGTTTTGTGAGGGCTCTAATTTCATATTTATTTCTACAATATTCCTGTATTTGACTCGTTGGTTGGTTAAATATTAAACCAATACCATGGCCAATATAATATAATAGCAAAAATATATAATATACCGAAAAATGTGCAAGGCCTATACAAAAAAGTAAATAAAAGTAGGCCATTATAATGAGCCTCTCCATTTAAATGGCACCCTCCATTATAATGGCATAGTAGCCATTTCAATTCGGCGAATTAAAATGGAGAGGAAGCCATTATAATAGCCATTTATTGATTTAATTCCACTTCATATATACTCACACGTGTAATACTGTCCGGGCCGCACGAGTTTCCTCGCGTCGGACAATATTTAACCGACACGGGGAAACTCCTTAAACTTTAACTTGTGAGTATATATGAAGTGAAATTAAATCAATAAATGGCTATTAAAATGGCTTCCTCTCCATTTTAATTCGTCGAATTAAAATAGCTACTATGCCATTATAATGGAGGGTGCATTTAAATGGAAAGGCTCATTATAATGGCCTACTTTTACTTACTTTTTTATATAGGAGTTTCACATTTTTTGGTATATTATATATTTTTGGTAATAGTGGCTCACTTTTTGTTGTTTAACTATTTATAATCTCGATCTCTTGTTGTGTTGATTGGAAATTGGATAAATTTAAAGCTCCAAAGTTACAAATTAAAACCCTCGTTAAGCTCAGGTATAAAAGCCTATTAAGGTTCTACGTGTTAAGTTTAATTTCTATGGAATAAAAAAACAATTATTCATTATTTTGTTGCTGCTCCAAGAGTCCAAGTTCCCTTTTTATGGCTCAAAATCCCTCGTAGCCGTGGGTCATTAAAATTTTTTGGGAGACTTATTACAGAAACAGTAAACAGAAACACTGTTGACACAACGACAACACCGTGGGATGGTTTTTCCAGTTTGGTTTGGTGTGTAGAATCACACAAACACTAATCGAGTTTATAATGTACCTAGTTTTAGCTCGATGCGCCTAGTTTCGAAACCCCAAAAATTTTATTTTGTATATCAAATAGTTCTGCAGGAAGCTCCTTGCATAAAACTAACTAACTAACATTGTACTTTAACGGATTGAGGAAAACGGTTCATTAATGTACTGTAGACTTATTAATGTACTGTAGACTTATTAATTTACTGTAGACTTACTGTGGACTTATTATATTTTTGTGGAATTATTTAAAATACAAGTAGCCCATGTCAGCCATACGGCTGACAAATAATTTTTCCGGCATTTTTATATTCATTTACTAATTTTTTTTCAAAATTCAACCCTTCTATACCATTCCCGTGACTGTAAGCTTTACAATGATACCTCAGTTAACCCGCACTCCATTTTGTCGTTGGGGGAAGGGTCTTTCCCTCTTTGGTAAAAATATGTTGTCCAGTATAAAGATGTCCATGTTATTTTTTTAAATTTCAACCCGTTTATGACATTCTCTAGACTGTAAGCTTTGCAATGATACCTCATTTAGCCCAATCCGTTTTGTGGTTGGGAATAATGGCCTCCCTTTTGGTCAAAATTCTTTGTCCAGCATTAAAATGTCCTTGTTATTTATTTTTTGAAACATTCAAATCTTTTATGACATTCCTTGAAACTTAAGGTTTACAATGATATCTCATTTAGCCCAACCCATTTTGTGGTTAAGGAGAAAGTTCGTTGCCCCTTTAGTGAAAGAACGTTGTCCAGCATTAAGATTTCCATGTTCATTTTTCCAAAAACATGATATTCTGGCTTTACATTAGCAAATTACTCTTACCAATAAGTTTGAACCAATCAAAGATAAATTTTTTTTCACCCTTTAACCCTTTATGACATTCCCCGGACTGTAGGCTTTGCAATGATATCTCATTTAGTCCGATCCCATTTGTGGTTGGGGCGCACGGTAATTCCCTTCTTTAGTGAAAAAAACGTTGTCCAGTATAAAGATGTCCATGTTCATTTTTTCTAAAAACATGATATTCTGGCTTTACATTGGCTAATTACTCTTTCCAATAAGTTTAAGCCAATTCCTGGACAAAAATTTTTTTAACTTCCAAAATCCATAGAGTCCCCCTTTGGTGAAAATGCGTTGTCAAGTATAAAGATGTCCATGTAAGTTGTTTCAAATATTCAACCTCCTTACGACATTCCCTAGGGTATAAGCTTTCCAACGATACCTCATTCACTTTAATGTGTTGGGTGGTTAGAGAGGAGTTAGGGAACACACAGACAGACTCACAGACACACACACATACACACGCGCACGCACGCACGCACGCACGCACGCACGCACGCAAACACACACACACAACACACAGACATTACGTCCATTTATATATAGATTTTTTTGTTTTTGTTTATATCATTTTGTTCAGCTTTGATATCATGCACAACAATACACACTAAACAGTAAAAAAACATGCACAACAATCACAAAAAAATCATAATTTTGGAAAAATAACATTCTTTTATTTTAATTTAATAGCATTCTTTATTTTAATTCTTTAATAGCATTCTTTATTTTAATTTAATAGCATTCTTTTATTTTATTTAATTGTAACGTCAGGCAGATTTAGTGCTACTGACAAACTGCGATTTTTTTAACGTGATTAATTTGAAAAACAACTTCTTTCAAACGCACCGGTTTTTTTCCTTATTGTTCTTTTAAAATACACAACTAGAAACACGACAGTTGTAAAGTAACAAATACACCAATAAGCGCCATGAAATTTGTAAAAAAACAGAATAGTGATCATAATTAGACTCATAATCCTTGAATCTCACGTAAGTGGGATTTAGGTCTGGAAAGTGCGTTCGCACGCAACTGTTGAATCTTAATAATTCTTTGGTATTTGGAGATACATGAATTATAGATTATTGTGTTTTAGTTATAGTGAAATAACAGATAAGACATAAGAGCAAGTAACTTGAATAAATATACCCTTGGTTCTCCTGATGATCTCCGTGAAGTTCAGTGTTGTCAGAAGACGACTGAAAGCCGAAAAGATCATTAAAACCGTGTTGTTGATGTGTATAATGCATTGTGTGATGATGACCCTAAAGTTCATTCGAGTTCAAAAATTTTTGAGCCTTTGAACTTTGGAAAATTGGCATAGAAAACAAAGTTAAATCTTACATAGTACTCCGCAATATTTGCATCAAATACATATCGGTGATTTTAAATACAACATTGTTTATGAATAGATGATTGTGTAGTGGCTCGGTTTTTCTGGTAGATAGGGGTGATGGGTTTGATGGTTGTTTTATGTTTGAGAGGTGATAGATGAATGTATGATGTAGATTTTTGGAGTAGATGGAGTGGTGAGTTGTTATAGCTGATGAATGTAATGGAGCTCTGTTGTGTTGATGAAAGGGATTAAGAGAGGGAGGACGCTGTGTTAGGTACTAGCTATTTTTTTGATCTTCAAGATAGTCTGATAGGGTGTTTCGTGTTTTGTGGAGTATTTGTGGAATTATAAAGCTAGTGAGTGGATTTCTCTAGTGTACGATCTGTAGAAGGATGTATTTTGGATGTTTCTTTAGGATAGGGTGTGGTTAGTGTATCTGGTTGATTGAGAGAAGTGTAATCTATATCTCTCTGTGAGGTGTCTGGTAGCTGGAGAGATTAGAGATGATTTATGGTGAGAGTTTTTGGTATTCTGGAGTATTATATGATTAGGAAGGCATCTGGCTTCTGTTAGAGAGAGAGGTGTATTGTGTGGAAAGTGGCGAGGTTGTGATGGTAAGTGAGGTTTATATAGCTTGGTGAATTTCTAAGGATAATGATGGAGGGTTTTTCTGGTTTGGCTGTACGGCGCTGGGTTTCTGTAGCGTTTTTGATAATTGGGAGAGGGCGCTCACTGATCAGAGTAGGGTGAAATATGAAATCATTCTGAGATGAGATCACTTCAGGGATGGATCGGTGAGAGCAGGTTCTCACTATAGAGATTTATTTTGAAGAGTGTGTTTGTTAGGATTGTAATTTTTTGTAGATGTGAGTGGCTGTGTGTAGGAGGTTGGCAGGTATTGGATAGTTGATGAGCAGGAAGATGGAGATGGCATCGTGGGAGGAGGATGTGATGCTCTTGGATGTTGGTGGCGATTTGAGAGGATATGGAGTATTCTGATGGCTGTGAATGATTTTTAGTGAATCTAGTTTTTATCGCGCTGTAGTTTTCTTTGAAGGTTTTATGTTTTGTGGTGTTTTTCACTAAGTATGTATAGTAGAACAACTGGAGATTGATAATTTGCTCTATTATTTCTGGAATAGCTGGAGAGACTATGCAGGTTAATATATTGAAGAACTCGGTGAGTGTTAGGAGCTTCTTCTGGCTCAAGGAAGTGAGCTCTGGTCAGGATGGAGATCTTTTGGTGAAGAGTATCTCTCAGTTTGTATATCTCTGGGAGAGGTTGGTTGAGATGGACTAGTTGAGGATTCTGTGGCTGAGAGTCTCAAGATCTGATCTCTGGGCGTGCTCTTTCTTTATTGAGCTTTGGCTGATGAGACACGGAGTGCTATATTGACTGTGTGGGCTTCACACACTTTGGAATTCTTATATAGAATCATTGAGGTCTCTGAATTGAATACTATCTTGCTTGCAAAGAAGGTTTAGATAGGTTTAATTTGACTCATAAATTCTTAGGCAACTTCTGGTTTGAAGAATCTGGAATTCTTGATACTGCTTGCAGGCTCTTGCAGTGACTGTCTGAGTATATCTGCTTGATCGATGAAGTAGTAGTATGAATCATTGTATAAGATTAGATTCATCAGTGGATATTCAGTTGGTAATAGAGTTCTTCAGTAGGTTAGCTTTGGATGGGACAGTAGGGAGTGGAGAGTGTGGTGTGTGTGCAACTTGTGTAGGACAAGGTTCAAGACTGGATGTATGCTTGAGGAGATATAGAGTTCGTTTTGTATGGTTTAGCTCTGGCTTTAGCTTCTTCATGTGTCGGAGAGGAATTTTCTGCACAGTGTCATTTCATCTTCCAGGTTGATTATTCACTGGGTCGCTGTAGCTGAGGATAGTGGACATTTGTGCACATACTGACTCTGTGTGAGATTGGCGACAGATTTGTTCTGTGCATTCTGCTAGAAGAAGAAGCTAGATGCTGTTTCTTGCTTGCAGGTAGAGTTTCGGCGGCAGGTAAGTGTGATGGCTTTCAAGCGAAGGCTGTTAGTAGGTCGTGCTGGCCAGCTGGTGTGATAGTGTGGGCTGGGTTCAGAGGTTTGAGGTAGCTGGATAGAAGCTCTGGCACGGAGCATTCTGTTTATGGAGTCTATGGCTCTGGTGATTTGAGCTCATCATTTCTTGGTTGTATTGTGTGGGTTGATAGGTGTGTCTGGTGTGTTGTGGGTGGGGGGGGGGCGGGGATAGAGTGGGAGTCTGGGAGCTGTGTCGCGTAGTCGGGGGCTGTGGAGAGGTGCTATTGTGGTTGGTTATTTTGTTTGCGTGGTTTGCGGATGTAAGTACGAAGTAGGGTTCGGGTGTCGACGGGGTAGCAGGGATCGCTCGGGGGGGGGGAGTAGGATGGTTTGCTAGCGAACGCGTGCAGTAGCAGGCGCGGAGGGCGTATATAGGGCGAGGTAAGCAGAAGCAATATACCTTGCGGCTATCCGAGCAGCGCTAGTCTAGAGCAGCGAGAGCTAGGTAATAGACCGGAGAGTCTAAAAGGAAGAAAACGTAAATATAAAAAATTAACGTCGAGTTTTTTCGCGCTCAATATTTCGGTGGTTAAAATTAACGATATTTTTTCTGCGTATTGTTAATTCAATCCCAAAAATGGAAAGGAAATCTTATTGTTTTAACCACGCTATTAACCTTTTGTTCACGGAAATACAAATATACGTGAGATAAAACAAATAGCGAATATAAACGAGTTGTTATAAAAACCATATTTAGACCACATTTGGCTTTTTTTTTAAATTTTAACCCATTTATGACATTCTCCAGACTGTAAGCTTTGCAATGATACCTCATTTAGCCCAATCCGTTTTGTATTTGAGGAGAAGGGTCCTATCTTTTGCTGAAAATGCATTGTCCAGCATAAAGATGTCCTTGTTATTTATTTTTTGAAAAATTCAACCCTTTTATGACATTCCTTGAAATTCAAGCTATGAAATGATATCTTATTTAGCCCAATCCTTTTTGTGGTTAAGGAGAAAGGTCATTCCTTTTTTTAGTAAAAAAAACGTTGTCCAGCATAAAGATGTCCATGTTCATTTTTTCAAAAACATGATATTCTGGCTTCACATTGGCGAATTACTCTTACCAATAAGTTTGAGCCAATTTGAAGATAAAAATTTTCCCTATTTTTGTGAAAATGTGCTGTCCAACCAAAAGATTTCCATGCAATTTTTTTTTTAATTTCAACGCCTCTATGACATTCCCCTGTCTGTAAGCTTTGCAATGATATCTCATTTAGCCCAATCCTTTTGCTGGTTGGGGAGAAAAATTGTTCCTCTTTTTAGTGAAAAAACGTTGTCCAGCATTAAGATGTCCATGTTAATCTTACCAAAAAAACATGACATTTTGGTTTTATATTGGATAATTACTCTTATCAAGAATATATAACACAAGAGAATGTCCGACTGTACGCTAAATTTTTGACCAAAATTTTGCGAGAAAAGTCGCACTTTTGAATTCGTGTGCGACTTTTCTCGCAAAAATCCGCCATTTTCTGCAAGTTTTCCCGCGCTGCGATTTTTTAAACAGTGTCAGTTTTCTCGCAGTGGGGACTGCGACTTCTTTCGCACTCTATGCTGCTTTATTCGCACTGCGATTATTTTCGCACTGCGAGTCGGGCTGCACAACAAAAAAAATAAAAACAAAGCGGAGCGAAAATTTTGTGTTTAAATAAGTAAAAGTCGTTTTTTTTACCTTAAGATGTTAAAACTTTTTAGTTTTAATAAAATAAAGTAACTTTCCAACGTTTTAAAATTAAATAAAACAAGATTCAAAGTGTTTTACTCCAATGAAAATGACTACCAGCGTCTGTATTTTTTTTGTTGCGCGGCCAGACTCGCAGTGCGAAAAAAATCGCAGTGCGAATAAAGAAGCATAGAGTGCGAAAGAAGTCGCAGTCCCCATTGCAAGAAATCTAACACTGTGTTAAAACTCGCAGCGCGGGAAAACTAGCCGAAATTGGCGAATTTTTGCGAGAAAAGTAGCACATGAATTCAAAGTGCGACTTTTATCCCAAATTTTGGTCAAAAATTTAGTGTACAGTCGGACATTCTCTTGTGTTATATATTCTTGCTCTTATCAATAAGTTCGCGCCAATTCAAAGACAAAAAAATTATCGATTTTCAAAATCCATAGGTTTCCCTTTTTGTGAAAATGATTTGTCCAGGCTAAAGATGTCCATGCAAATTTTTTTCTAAATTTCAACCTCTTTATGACATTCTCCGGACCGTAAGCTTTGCAATGATATTTCATTTAGCCCAATCCCTTTTGTGGTTGGTGAGCAAGGTAATTCCCTTCTTTAATGAAAAAAACGTTGTCCAGTATAAAGATGTCCATGTTAATTTTTCCAAAAATCATGATATTCCGGCTTTACATTGCCTAATTACTCTTTCCAATAAGTTTGAGCCAATTCTGAGTCAAAAAAATTTTTAAGTTCCAGAATCCATAGGGTCCCCCCTTTGGTGAAAACGCGTTGTCCAGTATAAAGATGTCCATGTAAGTTGTTTCAAAATTTCAACCCCCTTACGACATTCCCTGGGGTATAAGCTTTCCAACGATACCTCATTCATTTTAATCCGTTGGGTGGTTACGGAGGAGTTAAGGAACACACAGACAGACTCACAGACTCATACATAGATAAAATGTAATATAGGCAAATAAAATCTAGCATATTTTGTGAAAAGGTGGAATTTAAAAAATCCTGCGTTCTTATTTGTTTAAAAAAACACCGTCAAAACCGAACAATTTTAATTGGTCCTTTCATGTCTGCATTCTAATTTTCAGCGTCAGCCAGATATAATTCAACCATAGTCTCTCACTGTTTCTCAATTGTTCTCCTACATATGATTGGCGCTCGTAGTTATTGTACCCTCTTCCTACACTAAAAAACCCTTATTCAGAACTAGTCTATAGCTGCTATGGATGCCAACTACTTACATGATGAGGGATTTAACTAGGACGCCTCAATAAAACTTTATTAGAATTATTAAACCTAGCAGTTTCACAAAAACGGTTTTTTGGCCGGGTTTACACCACACTTGAGATAAGTCATAGAAAGCCTTGTAGTCTATGTGAGATGAGAACCTTTCCCATTAGACTATTAAAAAATATTAAGAATCTATAATTAGGTAACACAATGGTCAAAACCCTCCCATTTAAACAAAAGCTGTTCAGTGTTAAATATTTTTACAGAGTTAAGCCGTTATAGAATCACTTTTAGTCAATTAGCACCTAGAACAAAAGGGAGATCTTTCATTTATTTGAGATCAATTTTTCCCAACCGCTTATTGGCTAAAACAGCTCCTCTTACAACCGTTCCACAGAGCAAAACATAAACAACGTGAACACGAATACTATATGACATTTTAAGGGTCCTTAAAATCCTGACGTGAACGTGAACTTTGTAAGTAACTATAAATAAACATGTGAGTACATATATCCAGCATTCAACACGCAAATTACTAATTTTACGGTAATGTTCAATTTTATAGTATTTAGTGTGTACTGTATGCTAAATGCAGTAAATATAAATCAAGGTTGCAGTATGAATTGAATTCAATGTATATGCATCCAATTTAAGTATGAATCCAAAGCTTAATTCACGTTATATCAAAAGATGGGCGATTTAAACTGAGACGTAAAATATAAACTTTACAGGGATAAACGTTTACTGGGTGGAAGGCATAAGCTCTAGGTGGTCCTCCTGATGCGGATGACGTTCCTGTCGCTCCAGTGTCTAGATTGGATAAAGAATGTAGGGCGTGTTGGCGCACAATCATGTGACGATATAGATATTTTGATTGGTTGGTTGAATTTGTTCGGGATTGGCTGCCGGATTGTGATTGGTTCGATGAGCGTGACCTTGATCGACTGGATGAACGGGATCTGTTGGATGATTGTCTGTTGCGTAATTCTCCTCTGTCTCGTTGTGAATTTCTCTAAAACACATTTAAAACTCTTTTGTTTGTATTGCAGTGCCCCTTGTCTCTGTAAATCCGGCCGAGTCCGTTTGCAACTCCACTCAAGCAAATGTCCGGCTGTACACCAAGACCTATTTCACACTAGGATAAGTGACAAGTTATAAGTGACAATAACAACGCCTTCACACAGCAGCGACAACTGACAATGTTACGGTATAAACGCGCGTGTAACGCGTTGTCACTTGTCACTCCAGTGTGAACCAGCTCTGAACGTTTAAACAAAACTTGACCAGAAAGTTTCCATATAAGCGAATTTAATAGTAACAATTCGCCATTTTTCGGGGCAAAACTTAAAAAAAACATTGTCACTGAGTGATTAACCAAATATGTATTGACTACATCAATTATCGCTGTGCAAAAAACAGTATAGTAAGTACCCAGTAAGCACAGCGAGCACAACACAAGTCGCATTTGTGACATTTTTTGCAAAGTTTTGATAAAAAATGTAGTTTAGAAATGGACATTGTTTCAGCTATAGATTTTCCAGGGGGAAATAAAAATCTTGATAAAGCAATAGCAACAAAGGTTAAAACGTATATTGTCCACATAATAATATACAAAAGCATTCGACCTGCTCTTCGGTCATCCAAATTGTACTAAAATAGAAGAAAAAATTCAAAACATTTATAAAAAAGTAACTGATACAAAAAATTTTTGTAACTAAAATTGGAATTTACAATACGATTAAGAAAAAATCTAAATAAATAAAAAATGTCAAGAAATACTATAAAAACTTTAGAATAGGCAAATTACAAATAAAAGATAAAACATACTAAGTTAGATTGTAAGTAGAAATAAAAAGATTTAAAATGTGACTAATATAAAATAGAAATAAGCTAAATTTAATTTAAATACACGAAATGCTATACGAATTTTTGAAACAGTTAAGTCAAAAGAACCTAAATATATAAGAAATAAACAAATTAAATAATACTACAAAACTTAGAATAAGTAAATTACAAAATAATAAAGATAATAAAAGAAAAAAAATTATAAATTATATTAGCAGAAAAATTAAAAAAAAAAAATGAAAACACACAAAACACTGCGGAGAATGACAAACTATAACGAAATGCCACGAGGTAGCGACAAATCAAAAAAAACGAACGTGTTTTAGCAAAAACCCTTGAAAATTTTATTTTAAAATAATGTAGCGTGTTCGAAACGGCCTAAAAATTTTGATGATGCTTTGAAACTGCAAATTCACCTGAATTTTGGTCCTCAAATAAGCAATTTTTTTCCAGAACTGCCAATCAGTCCATTTATAATTATTTGGAATGGCTTAAGCATTACTTAAATTTACAAAATCTAGTTACAAATGAAAATTAAGCGCTGTTTATTAAATTTTTTTTTGAAAATTATATTAATTATTTATAATCCTGTTCATTTTTTAAGAAATAATCGTAATCCATTCTTGCTTATTGCATTATTATTATAATTGTTGCAAATGAAAAAATAAAAAAATAAAATTAACATTATTAAAAAGCAAATTGCAAATTAATTTATCATTGTAAGAAAAAGAAAAAAATAAAACGGTCATTTTTCAAATTAATATCTGTTTACGAATTTGATGCAAAAAAAACCCATGGCTTGTTACATTTGTCGCTTCCCGATAGCCTTCGGGTTTAGTTTAAATAAAACTGCGCGCATTTAAACATACATGTATGTATACAAAACAAGAGGCTGGCAATTAACAAAACACACCTAAAACACCGAACAATACAAAAGAAATAAAAATGTAAATTAAAATAAAAATAACTCAGTGCTTTGAACATTTTTATTTAAAACTGAATTATCCCTATCTATACAAATCGATTCTTTTATCTTTAAACAAAAATAATTGGAGGCGGAAGCAATTACACAAAAGTCAGTAAAACGAGGCTGATCAACTAATTTATCACAACTTAAAACATGATCATAGATAGGTGAAAATTTAGGAACAATATGTTTATTAGTTTTGGATGAAATACCTATGTGTTCCGAAATTCTAATGCCCAAGTGACGGGTAGTGCACCCGCAATAAGTGGTTTTACAGCCACCACACGAAAATTTATATACGACATTAGAACGCAGTTTCATAGGTATTTTATCCTTAATTATAAAACAGTCCGATAAACGCTTAGTAGACTTAAAAATTACTTTTAAACGAACCTGAGGAAAATGTCTATAAAACAACTTTCGAAGTTTAGTATGGATACGCATAAAACCAAGCCCTATATATGGTAAAACAATATTAACAGGCATTTTCTCAACAGATAAGACTTTTCTACCATTATTATTAATCATTATTATTACAATTATTATTAAATTAAATTTTATCAAAACTTAGCGAATAACCGTTCTTACACAAAAAGACTTTAAAACCTGTAAATCAACATAAAAACCCTGCTAAGACGAAGAAATACAAAATGATCGAGACAGTAGACTAAATATAAGACCAAACTTAAAACACATTGGACTAAAACTGTTATAATTTAAGTAAACACCCCTAAATGTAGGTTTTCTATATACAGAAGTAGTAAATATTATTCTTTCTCGTTACGCTATATCAAGAAACGGTAAGACAGCGTCAACTTCTTGCTCAAAGATAAACTTAATACATTCATGACAAGAATTTAAAAAGTCTAAAAAAGGCTTAACATGATTTGGATCCCTAAATAAAACAAAACAATCATCAACATATCTACGATAAAACAATGGCTTAAAATCTACTGGGCAATTGGAAAGCCAGTTTTTTTTCGTGATGGCATATAAAAAGGCATTGGCCAAAGTTGGACCAAGAGGTGAACCTATTGCCACACCATCAATTTGCTGATAAAATTTAGTGTCGAACATAAAAATATTATTTTTTTACTGCAAGACTAATAAAATTTTCAAGATATGTTTTGGTGGTAAAACCCGCCGGGCAATTAAAAGTATTAAAAATTTTAACCGCACAAATTTGAACTATTTCGTCAAGTGGAAGGTGGCCATAAAGAGATTCTCGGCTGAGGTCGAAGAGGACGGAAAAGAAGCGGACGTAGAAGCTGTGGACGGATTAACGCTGGACGAAACAATTGCGGACGGAAGATTTTTACAATTTCTTTAGCAAATGAAAATGAATCCTTAATTGTAAAGTGGTTATTCGTACTAGGCGCTAAAACGGGAAATAAATACTTAGCCAAAGCGTATGTTGGGGTTCCTATTTTAGATAAAACAGGACGTAAAGGAACACCATCTTTGTGAACTTTCGCGAGACCGTAGAGACGACCAGGTTGAGATCCTTTTGGGTTAAGACTTGAAAAAGTTTTCTCAGATATGACTTGTTGCTTCCTAAAATTGCATAAAACTGAGCGCACGTGTTCTTCTTGGTTCACAATGAAATTAAAACGTTTGTCCAAAACAGGGTTTTCCTTAATATAAAATTCTTTGAACTTTGCAGAATCCGATAAAATGTTGTACATTTTGTGTAAATTTTAAATTTTTCTCAAAAGAATCTCATTATTCAAAAGTCTGATAAGGGTAACTCGGTCGTTTTAATGGATCGTCAGTCTTGTCTTAACAAAATATACTACATTTTTTCGGATTCTAAAGTTCAAAAAAGTTTTATTTAAACTAGTTTGTCATTTTCCGCAGTGTTTTGTGTGTTTTTTTGTATTTTTCTGCTAGTATGATTTATAATGTTTTTTTCCTTTTATTATCTGTATTTTTTGTAATTTACTTATTCTAAGTTTTGTAGTATTTTTTTAATTCGTTTATTTCTATATATTTAGGTTCTTTTGACTTAACTGTTTCGAAAATTCGTATAGCATTTCGTGTATTTAAATTAAATTTAGCTTACTTCTATTTTATATTAGTCACATTTTAAATGTTTTTATTTCTACTTCTAATCTAACTTAGTATGTTTTATCTTTTATTCGTAATTTGCCTATTCTAAAGTTTTTATAGTATTTCTTGACATTTTTTATTTATTCTGATTTTTTCTTAATCGTATTGTAAATTCCTATTTTAGTTACAAAAATTTTTTGTATCAGTTATTTTTTTATAAATGTTTTGTATTTCTTTTCTATTTTAGTACAACTGAGGATGACTGAAGAGCAGGTTGAAAGATTTTGTATATTATTATGTGGACATTGTTTTGGGTATTTTTGATATAAGCAATGCTATTATTAAAACTGTAACTTATATTTTTATTGAGTAATTAATGTATAAATAAAAATATAAAAATTTTTTTTAGTTTTCAGGAAATCTTTAAATTTTTAAACTAAAGATTTAGCATAAAAAATAATATAGAGCATAAAAATAGTATAGAGCATTCATTAGAAATATGTACCAATTTTAGAATGATTAAACAATATCTGCTAATTAATAATAACTATGATATGACACAAATCCTTGTTGAAAATGTAAAGAAGCGCTTTAAAATTTTAGCATTTATCAGGATCTTGCCCCGGTTTTTCAGTCTTTCGACAGACAAATTGTCCTCAAAATGTCATATAGTATTCGTGTTCACGTCATTTATGTTTTGCTCTGTGGAACGGTTGTAAAAGGAGCTGTTTTAGCCAATAAGCGCTTAGGAAAAATTGATCTCAAATAAATGAAAGATCTCCATTTTTTTATAAGTGCTATTTGACTAAAAGTGATTCTATAACGGCTTAATTTTGTGAAAATATTTAACACTGAACAGCTTCCGTTTAAATGGGAGGGTTTTGACCTTTGTGTTAATTATAGATTCTTAATATTTTTTAATAGTCTAAGGGGGAAGGTTCTCATCTCACATAGACTACAAGGCTTTCTATGACTTATCTCAAGTGTGGTGTGAACCCGGCCAAAAAACTGTTTTTGTGAAACTGCTAGGTTTAATTATAATAAAGTTTTATTGAGGCGTCCTAGTTTAATCCCTTATCATGTAAGTAGTTGGCATCCATAGCAGTTATAGACTAGTTCTGAATAAGGTTTTTTAGTGTAGGAAGAGGGTACAATAACTACGAGCGCCAATCATATGTAGGAGAAAAATTGAAAAACAGTACTAGTACATTTTACGGTCTAACATATTTCAAATATTTATGTGTTCAAAATCTCGACCCCTTCTCTTCAAATTTTCCTAAATACTTTTTAATATTACAAAAGCAAAAACCGTTTTTGCGGATTTTTTGTTTTTTGCCGCTTCGTAGGTATGGCGCTGCTGGCGCTCTTGGCTCCCAGTTTTTTAATGTTTCAATTACAGAAAATGCTTAATTTAAAAGTTTGGAATGGACTTTTTAAATTAATTTTTTAATTTTAAATAGGTTTACAACAAAAAAATTAAAAAAAAACTATGTAGATTTAAAATTAAAGCACAAATTTTAAATTTAATTTTTTAATTCGAAATTAATGTTCACGAAAATACTATTTTAGTGGTGATTTCTAACTATTGTGACGTTTAACTAAAAAAACAAAATTTATTTAGCACAAACTGATATATTAAAGGTGCGGTATACTAAATCATGGTGTATTTTTTTTCGCGTTGTCTTTGGTATCAATCGATGCGTTACGTTTTACTGACTAAAAAATTGTATTACAAAAAAAAATAATTTTCAGCGGTTCTCGAGATATTAGCAAGAATATTGCTTGGTTATTTCGGATTTTTTTTTGTTTTCTAACAAACACCTTCGTGGTGATGAATTTGGTGTGTTTTTTTGCCTTCGTTTGATTTTGCAAACGCATTCTTTCTTGGGAAAATTCGTATGTTTTTAAGCCTTTTTTATGCTAATTTTGCTACGAAAAGATGGAGAATTTTTAGTTGTACTAATTTCTGTGAGTTTTTTTATGATTTTATTGCAAAAAAAGGCTTTATTCGAAAAAAAAAATTGAAAATTTTGAGTTTAGTTCAGTCGCGGCGACCCTCCTCGTGTTGTTTGTTTTCTTTATCGCTTATCCCCTGTAAACAAACAACACGAGGGGGAAGGTCGCCGCGACTGAACTAAACTCAAATTTTTCAAATTTGTTTTTTTCGATGAAACCTTTTTTTTTGCAATAAAATCATAAAAAACTCAAAGAAATTAGTACAACTAAAAATTCTCCATTCTTTTCAAGTAGCAAAATTAGCATAAAGAAGGCTTGAGAACATACGAATTTTCTTCCAAGAAAAATAAGTGCAAAATCGAACGAAGGGCAAAAAACACACCAAATTCATCACCACGCAGGTGTTTGTTAGAAAACAAAAAAAAAATCCCGAAATAACCTAGCAATATTCTTGCTAATATATAAAAAACCGCTGTGAAAACCTATTTTTGAATTCGTAATACGATTTTTTCATCGTAAAACCTAACGCATAGTGGGGGATTGATCAGCCACGCGAAAAAAAATACACCAAATAATTCATCTGCGCACCTTTAAAGCACTTTAACGTGGTAAAACATATCATCGTGTAGCAATTTTTATGAAGTATAGATTTAAACTTAAGAAACTAAGAAAACTAAGATTTTTCAGATTTTTTTTTCTTCTTTTTTTAACCTCTCTCGTACGGTAAAAGACGCTTATTCAGAACTAGTCTATATAGTAAAGCAAAAATGTTTGCGGACGACACTAAAATAATAATAATAATCAGAAAATCTTGATAAAATTTGTAATTTATGTTCATCATCTTCTTCTTCTAATTTTTTTAGTCTAAAAAAATAATTGCAATCATCGATGGCGCGGGAGCGCCCTTTGCGATTTAGCCCCACGGCACCGTGACAACTATAACTAGAGCACCTGATAAATTTCGTAATTCATGTTTTTCATCATTTTCTTCTTATTATTATCTATATTTCAAAAAATATAATTCCAATCATCGGTGGTGCAGGGGTGCCACACGGCATTTTAACCCACGGCACCGCGCCAACTATATTTAGAGAACGTGAGTAAATTTTGTAATTCATGTTCATCATCTTCTTTTTATTATTATTTTTACTTTAAAAATTATAATGGCAATCATTGGCGCACGGCATCGCGCCAACTATATTTAGAGAACGTAGGTAAACTTTGTCTGGAGCGCCACTGCACCGCACTAACTATAATTAAACAACGTGTGTAAATTTTTAATTTAAATTCTTCTTCTTATTATTATTATTTTTTATTTAAAAAAGTATATTTTGGCAACGGAATGATTATAAACGTATGTCATTGCGCAGTTTAGTTTAGTTATAGTTTATTAGGCTATGTTTTAATTTCATTCAAAAAAGTGGTAGACAAGCCTTGAAAAATACTCTAAGAATAGAGCAGGAAAAAGGGGCGATTTTTTCATGGGCGTATGTTTAGACAGAAAAGATGTGGACTAGTCTGAGATGGACATTATGTGAACTAAAGGAAATTTGCATTTGGTTTAGAATAGA
>JASAMX010002521.1:0-12234 GCA_030248175.1 Microlaimidae sp. YZB2_3 | reverse complement strand
GTTTTTTTTGTTACTTGATTCATTCGTGTTTGTTTACTTCACATCTAGGGCCCGACCGGATGTTTGATCTACATCCAGCCAGCAAATACAGCTCCATTTTGGTCCGGTCCAGGCTTCAATTTATTTATTGAACTTTGTTGCCGAACTTTTTCTTTTTGAATGGTTTTACATATTATTTGTTATAAAAATATTTTATCTTATTTTAAATTCTTTTTTTATATTTTACTACAGCTTTGTTGACTTTATTAATTGTTTTGGTGATTATAGGGCTTAAATATTATATTTTTATGTTTCTAACCTTTTATTCGAAATCCTCGGCTTATTGCTTTTTCACCAACCTGGCGACTCTTTGTATCACAAATAGCACATGTATGTATTCTGTCTTTCAGAATCTGCTCCTGCTTCTTGATTTATTCAGTTTGGATGGCAGTTTGTTGTAAATGTCCTTTGTATTTCTATAATGTATCTGACTAGGATCTCTTTTATTCTTCTTATATTCTTTTTTACTCTTATCCTCTTGGTGTAACCTATCATACTCCATTGATAGGGTTAGGGCGAAGCTTTAAGAAGTTTAATTGGAACATAGCCGGTCAGGATAGTACATTTAATTCCGGGCACTTTTTTTTTTTCCAATGTAACTTTTCACTGTATGGCCCGATTTTCATGTTTGATAGCTCATTTTTAAAGCTTTTACAATACTGCGTTACGTCATAAAAGTTTCAATGTGCAAAAGTTGCTTTTTCTAATTAAATCAGTTAAAAAAAAAATGGAAAATTGCCAAAATTGAATATATGCATTTAATTTCGGCACTTTACAAACAATCGATTGTTTCTCAGTCAAAAAATCATCATTTTCAAAAATTTAAAAGCCTATCATTATCTCCAGACAGTTTTCTTTAATTTAAGCTTCTATTTGCTGTTCAACGTGTAACTGGCAAAAAGTTACAGCTAAAATGCCAACTGGTATCAAAATGAGCAACATTTGAGAAAAAAGTGCATTTAATTTTGGCACTTTTTAAAAGGACCCCTTTAATTGAGTTTAAGTGAAGTGCTATGACCCCTACACATTTCAACGTTGTCTTTTAACTATTTACAACTACAATTTAAACCCAACCACTTAATTCAACCCGTTTTTACCTACAGCAATATGTGTGCCAAAATTACACTATTTTATTTTATAACGATTGCTCACCACAAACGCAACATAGAACCACGGGGACTAAAAATTCGGAAAATACACTAAATTTTACCAGGACAGTTTAATTTTTAAATCAATTTATTGCGTAATCATGAAATGCCCATGTTCTAAAAACGAGTAACAATTTTATTTTTTGTAAATTACACAATTTCACATGAAAATATCATAACATAAGAAATAAAAAGCTGACGACAGTCATTTAAATATTCAGAGTGTTTTGCTGAAGTGCTTGGCTAATAGGCATAATTATTTTAAAACGGTTTATTCAAAAAACCAGATAAAACTGACGTTTCGACCTGATAAACACAGGTCGGTTTTATCTGGTTTTCTTGGATAAACCGTTTAATTATGTATTGGCCAATCACTTTCACCGAAACTGCTCCGAATTATAACATGCAAGGCATCTCAAAAAAATTTCGCCAACGTCATCTACATATAATTAGCTCTCATTTGAGCTATCAAACGTCGTATTCCGTCCAGGATTACCAAAGATATAGTCCAAAATCAAAAATGCCCAATTTGAGAAAAGTGTCAAAATTAAATGCACTACCCTATGCAAATTTGTTTTTCCTGGCTTTGCTTTATGATAATTAGTGTTTATAATCTGTGTTTCATTATTCTTGCTGTGCTAATCTATTTCTCTATTGTGTTGGCGCGTTTATGGTTTTTGTCTTTAAAGGTTGTTAAATACATACATAAATTTTAATTGTAGTTAAAGGCAAGAAAGAAAGATGAGTGTAATGGGAATGGTTTGGAAATATTTCAAGGTAAAGTCTGAGGATGAGACAAAGGCCATTTGTCAATTGTGTCTGCCCAAGTCCACAGAATACAAAAGAGGGAAAGATCCAAAATCTTATAGTACCAGTCCATTATGGCGTCATCTTCAATCCTCCCATCCCAGGGAATACAAGAGTCTGCAAGAATTGAAGAAATTGAAGGAAGAAGAAAAGAAAGTGAAAGCTACAGAGAAGGAAAGTCTGTACATTTTGGAAGATTTGGAGGAACCTGCAACTAAAAAGCAAATGAAAATATCTGATATCTTCCAGAGGCAGACTCCATTTCCAGAAAATGCTCCCATCACTTATTTAGATGGCAAAAAAGTATCTGTCAGCACCTTGCGCCTCTGTGGCAACTGAGAGAATTTTAAAGGGGCTCAATTGATTTCAGAAGGTGACAGAGCATCCTTAAAGCCAGAGAATGTGGAAAAACTAGTATTTTTGAAATACAACTTAAAATCTCTGAAAATACAAAGTTTGAATATTGTTTTCATTGTATTCAAGACTGAATATGCTTTTATTGGCTTCTGTTACATTGATTATCAGACATGTGCACTGCCCCTCCGGGGTTAAAACGGGGGGGGGGGGGGCAATTCCAAAATGGGGGGGGCCAACTTTTTTGACGGGGGGGGGGGGGGGCAATAAAACGGGGGGGCAGAGCAGGGGGAAAAGAAAGAAAGAAAAAAAGAAGAAAAAAAGGGAGAAAAAAAGAAGGGAAAAGAGAAAAAAGGGACAAAAAAGCGGAAATAAGGTAAAAATAGGTCTAAAATGGCTTAAAATACATTGAAATAGGCTAAAAACTGCAAAAAATTCGCGATGATGGCGTCATCATAGGTCAAAAATGGCGTCATATTTTTAGGGTACTTTTTCATTTTTTGGCGGGGGGGCAATAAAACGGGGGGGGGCAAATCTTCCAATAAAACGGGGGGGCATTTTCAAACCGTGCACAGGTGTGGATTATTATTAGCTTTTTGTTGTTTCATTATTGCTATTCTGTTTTGTTGCCATATTGTATTGTTTCCAATATTTTGACTTGATTTTTGTAAATTTTTAATTAGCTATTTTGGTTAAAGTTTTGTTTATAGACTTGAAACCTCTTCAAAATGATATATTATAAATTATATCTACATATATGTATTAAATATATACATATTAATTAAATTATTACTATGATCCGGTCTGGTCTGGTCCAGACTTTTTGAAAGTCCGGTCCGGTCTGGCCGGACCAAAAAATCCCGGTCCGGTTGGGCCCTACTCACATCACTAAGTCTATAACTCTTAATATAGTAAGAATTCTGAGCTGATTTTTATATGCAACAAAATAAATGTTAGTTTAACACAATAAAAAGTTTCAGCCAAAATAAATGTTAGTTCAACACAATATAAAAGTTTTAGCTTAAGTATGCAGTTTTTATAACAATAATAAGCTGAACATGATGGAAAGTTTTGAAATTATGTCAAAAACGAACATTGTCACTACATCACTTTAGAGTGCATAACTCTTAATATAGTTAGAATTTTATGCTGATTTTTTATATGCAACAAAACAAAATGTTAGTTTAATACAAAATAAAAGTTTCAGCTTAAATATGTAGTTTTTATAAGAAGAATAAGCTTAACATAATGGAAAGTTTTAAAATTACGTTGAAAGTGAACATTGTAGCTATATTACTTTAGAGTGAATAACTCCCAAAATAGTAAATATCCAAAGCTGATTTTTTTTATATGCAACAAAACAAAAGTTTGTTTAACATAATGTTTTCCACTTAAAGTTGAAAAATGACCAAAAATATTTTTTGCCCACCAACAACTATATTTAAATTTTTTTATTGAAAAAAGTTAATTTAGAGCTTTTAAATGATATAATAACATGCATATTCTTATACTATGTTGTGTCATAATACTAAATTGAAAAAATCCAGTTTGGTTGAAAATGGTAGCAAAACCCAAAATTTGAAGGGTTATATCTCAGGTATGGTGTATCAAATTGGTTTAAAATTTGCATGCAACGTTTTTAGCCACAGAGCTACTGCTATACCAGACCTGTGCACGGTTTGGAAATGCCCTCCCCCCTCCCATTTTATTGAAGGATTTGCCCCCTCCGTTTTGTTGCCCCCCCCCCCCCCCCCGCCAAAAAATGAAAAAGTACTCTAAATTTATGACGCCATTTTTGACCTATGATGACGCCATCATCGCAAATTTTTTGCAGTTTTTAGCCTATTTCAATGTAAGCCATTTTAGACCTATTTTTTACCTTATTTTCGCTTTTTTGTCCTTTTTTTCCCTTTTTCCTTCTTTTTTTCTCATTTTTTCTCCTTTTTTTCTCTTTTTTTTTCTTTCGCCTGCTTGCCCCCCGTTTTATTGCCCCCCCCCCCCCGTTTCAAAAAAGTTGCCATTTGGAATTGCCCCCCCCCCCCGTTTTAACCCCCAGAAGAGCAGTGCACATGTCTGATAATCAATGTAACAAAAGCCAATAAAAGCATATTCAGTCTTGAAGACAACTAATAATATTCAAACTTTGTAATTCAGAGATTTTAATTTGTATTTAAAAATACTAGTTTTTCCCATTCTCTGGCTTTCAGGATGCTCTGTCACCTTCTGAAATCAATTGAGCCCCTTTAAAATTCTCTCAGTTGCCACAGAGGCGCAAGGTGCTGACAGATACTTTTTGCCATCTCAAATCAAGTGATGGGAGCATTTTCTGGAAATGGAGTCTACCTCTGGAAAATCTTAGATATTTTCATTTGCTTTTTAGTTGCAGGTTCCTCCAAATCTTCCAAAATGTACAGACTTTCCTTCTCTGTAGCTTTCACTTTCTATTCTTCTTGCTTCAAATTACTCAATTCTTGCAGACTCTTGTATTCCCTGGGATGGGAGGATTGAAGATGACGCCATAATGGACTGGTACTATAAGATTTTGGATCTTTCCCTCTTTTGTATTCTGTGGACTTGGGCAAACAGCAATTGACAAATGGCTTTTGTCTCATAACTTTACCTTAAAACGTTTCCAAACCATTCCCATTACACTCATCTTTCTTTCTTGCCTTTAACTACAATTAAAATTTATGTATGTATTTAACAACCTTTAAAGACAAAAACCATAAACGCGCCAACACAGCAAGAACACAGCAAGAATAATGAAACACAGATTATAAACACTAATTATCATAAAGCAAAGCCAGGAAAAACAAATTTGCATAGGGTAGTGCATTTAATTTTGACACTTTTCTCAAATTGGGCATTTTTGATTTTGGACTATATCTTTGGTAATCCTGGACGGAATACGACGTTTGATAGCTCAAATGAGAGCTAATTATATGTAGATGACGTTGGCGAAATTTTTTTGAGATGCCTTGCATGTTATAATTCGGAGTGTTTTGCTGAAGTGCTTGGCTAATAGGCATAATTATTTTAAAACGGTTTATCCAAGAAAACCAGATAAAACCGACCTGTGTTTATCAGGTCGAAACGTCAGTTTTATCTGGTTTTTTGAATAAACCGTTTTAAAATAATTATGCCTATTAGCCAAGCACTTCCGCAAAACACTCTGAATATTTAAATGACTGTCGTCAGCTTTTTATTTCTTATGTTATGATATTTTCATGTGAAATTGTGTAATTTACAAAAAATAAAATTGTTACTCGTTTTTAGAACATGGGCATTTCATGATTACGCAATAAATTGATTTAAAAATTAAACTGTCCTGGTAAAATTTAGTGTATTTTCCGAATTTTTTCAGTACCCGTGGTTCTATGTTGCGTTTGTGGTGAGCAATCGTTATAAAATAAAATAGTGTAATTTTGGCACACATATTGCTGTAGGTAAAAACGGGTTGAATTAAGTGGTTGGGTTTAAATTGTAGTTGTAAATAGTTAAAAGACAACGTTGAAATGTGTAGGGGTCATAGCACTTCACTTAAACTCAATTAAAGGGGTCCTTTTAAAAAGTGCCAAAATTAAATGCACTTTTTTCTCAAATGTTGCTCATTTTGATACCAGTTGGCATTTTAGCTGTAACTTTTTGCCAGTTACACGTTGAACAGCAAATAGAAGCTTAAATTAAAGAAAACTGTCTGGAGATAATGATAGGCTTTTAAATTTTTGAAAATGATGATTTTTTGACTGAGAAACAATCGATTGTTTGTAAAGTGCCGAAATTAAATGCATATATTTAATTTTGGCAATTTTCCATTTTTTTTTTTAAACTGATTTAATTAAGTAAAAAGCAACTTTTGCACATTGAAACTTTTATGACGTAACGCAGTATCGTAAAAGCTTTAAAATGAGCTATCAAACATGAAAATCGGGCCATACAGTGAAAAGTTACATTGGAAAAACAAAAAAGTGCCGCAATTAAATGCACTACCCTACTGGTGATGTTCCACGGAGCTTCGTAGCTCCGCCCTAACCCTATTGATGGGGAGTATGATAGGTTACACCAAGAGGATAAGAGTAAAAAAGAATATAAGAAAAGAATAAAAGAATACCTAGTTAGATACATTATAGTAAGTACAAGTGACATATTTAACAAAACAAACTGCCATCCAAACTGAATAAATCAAGTAAGTAGGAAGCAGATTCTGAAAGACAGAATACATACATGTGTGATATTTGTGATACAAAGAGTCGCCAGGTTGTGATAAAAAGCATAAGTGAGGATTTTAAATAAAAGTTAAAAGCATAAAAACAGAAGATTTAAGCTTATAATCACCAAAACAATTAATAAAGTCAACAAAGCTGTAATAAAATATAAAAAAAGAATTTAAAATAAGATAAAATATTTTTATAACAAATAATATGTAAAACCATTCAAAAAAAGAAAAAGTTCGGCAACAAAGTCCAGCAAAATAAAAAAGTCCAGCCTGGACCGGACCAAAAATGGATGGATATCCGGCCTTGGCCGGACCGGACCAAATATCCGGTCGGGCCCTAGATGTGAGTACAATGTTTGCTTTCCATGTAATTTAAAAACTTGCCATCATGTTCAGCTTATTATTGTTATACAAACTGCATATTTGGGCTAAAACGTTTATATTATCAGACCTGTGCACGGTTTGAAAATGCCCCCGCTTTATTGGAGGATTTGCCCCTCGTTTTATTGCCCCCCCTGCAGAAAAATGAAAAAGTACCCAAAAATTATGACGCCATTTTTTACCTATTATGACGCCATCATTGCAAAATTTTTGCAGTTTTTAGCCTATTTCAATGCAATTTAAGCTATTTTAGACCTCTTTTTACCTTATTTTCATGTTTTTGTCCCTTTGTTCCCTTTTCTTTCTTTTTTCTCCTTTTTTTCTCTTTTTTTCTTTCCTCTCTGCGTGCCCCCCGGTTTTATTGCCCCCCCGTTTCAAAAAATCGCCCTCCCCCGTTTTGGAATTGCCCCCCACTTTAACCCTGGGGGCAGTGCACTGGTCTGTATTATATTAAACTAACATTTGGTTTGTTACATATAAAAAATCAGCATGGAATCCTTATTTCATTTAAAGTTATGGACTTATGTTAAGCTTCAAATTATAGGAATTGCAACTTAGAGGTAATTAAACACAGCTAGAGTCTATACAGAGGCATAGCCAGGATTTCGGAAAGGAGGGATTGTACTCCAGACAAATTTTTTGAAAGGGGGTTGTACTCCAAATTTTCAAAATACCGTAAAAAAGACATTAAAAAAGGGTAAAATTTTTTGCGCTTTAAAAAAATTTTCAAAAATTGTCTTTGAAATTCATTAGAAACATCACTTAAAAGTCATAAAAAAGTATATAAATGTTGAGCGCTAAGTAGAGCGAAGCGCGACAAAATTTTTTAAAATTGTTCTCTTAGGACCCCCAAATTTTTGTCATGCAAATTTTTGTTTTTACATCATAATTGATGATTTTTAATGGCTCTTCCGCAATTAAAATGACGCAATACAGACCAGATCGCGGATTAAAACGTTTTTACAGAAAAAATAGCATCACTTTAAAAAATTACATTGGGATATTGGCAAAAGTTAAGAGATATAGTACTATTAGAGATTTGTTTTTGTGTTGACAAACGAGGAAACATGTTTGCAAGCATGGGCGTAGCCAGGATTTCGAAAGGGGGGTCCAACCCTAACAAAGTTTCCAAAAGGGGGGTCCAAATCCTAAACGTTATAAATGGACTAAAAAAAAATTTTCCGCGCTTTGCGCGGAGTGTTTATTACCTTGTTTATGTCACATACATATTTTGTTTATGTCATTCATTATTTCCTATTATTATTCATTCCTATTATTTTCTTACTATTCAATAAAAATAAGTCTATAAAACCAAGAACAAATTTTTTCAAACAATTTTATACCTTGAAATTTTTGATTTTCAAAACCCTAACAATTAGAAAAAAGAAAACATTGAATTACAGCTGAGCAATGCAAAGTGCAAGAAAATGTTTTTAAAATTACTTCTCCTAACCTTTGAATTTTTAATCCTACTATATAACAATCTAAAGAGAAGGGTCTATCGTGGTCGTATCAAAAATATATAATATACTGGAAAATGTGGAAATCCTATATAAAAAAAGTACAGAAAAGGTGGCCTTTATAATGAGCCTCTCCATTTAAATGACACTCTCCACTATAATGGCATAGTAGTCAATTTAATTCAGCGAGTTAAAATGGAGAGGAAGCCATTATAATAGCCATTTATTCATTTAATTTCACTTTATATATACAAGTGTAATACTGTTCAGGCCGCACGAGTTTTACCATGTTGGACAGTATTAAACCAACACGGGAAAACTCGTGCGGCCCGGACAATATTACAATTGTAAGTATATATGAAGTGAAATTAAATCAATAAATGGCTATTATAATAGCTTCCTCTCCATTTTAACTCGCCGAATTAAAACGGCTACTATGCCATTATACTGGAGCGTGTCATTTAAATAGAAAGGCTCATTATAATGGCCTACTTTTTCGCACTTTTTTATATAGGAGTTGCACATTTTTAGGTATATTATATATTTTTGGTCGTTTCAAGATTACAAAACAGAGTAACACAAATTTGAAAGTGAAGACCAATTAAAACAATAGGAATGGGGTGGATCCAGCTTGGTCATATCAAGATTACAAAACAAACTAACACAAATTTGGAAGTGGAGACTATATAATTAATCGAGCGCTGAGCGAAGCGAAGCGCAAGAAAAATTATAAAAAATGGCCTTTCTAGACCTCCAAATTTTTATCCTTGGCGACCCAAATAGGGGGGTCTAACCCCAAATTTTTCTCTTTGCCGACCCAAAAGAGGGGTCTAGACCCCCCTGGCTACGCCCATGTTTGCAAGTAAGAAAACACTTGAAAAAGAGCATTTTTTAGCTGCGATATTTGGCAGTTTTATAGTAGGATTTTAACTTTGAAAATATGTTTTTCTAAAAAAATTGCTACGGATGTTTTTCTAAAAAAAATTGCTACGGAGTTTTACATTTAAAAGTGTTAATTAATTTTTTAACACATTTTAAGTATTTTTTTTCAGTTCCAGAGTGTTAATGCTGCAAAAAATTATTGTGTTTAGTTGGTGGTCTATTAGTTATATTGATTTATAGACAGTGGACCATAAACTAAATTGGAAATGTTACATGATTTGTTTTCTTCCATAATTTTGTTCTTCATTTTTTAAAATTTTAATGTTTTTTTTAGCTTTGTGTCATTAAATTTTTTTTACTTAAAACGAAAAAAAAATTTAAAATGTGTTAAAAAATTAATTTAACATTTTTAAATGTAAAACTTTGTAGCAAATAAAAAATAATAATAAAAATATTATCATCAAAACTAGCTATTTTCATGATATTTTGTGATTTTTTGCAATACTAGTTATTAATTACCTGTAAGTTACAATTCTTATAAATTGAAGCTTAAAATAAGCCCATAATTTTTAATGTAGTAAGGATTCCATGCTGATTTTTTATATGCAACAAAACAAATGTTAATTTAACATAATAGAAAAGTTTTAGCCAAAATATGCAGTTTTATAACAATAATAAACTGAACATGATGGTAAGTTTTTAAATTCTGTCAAAAACAAACATTGTACCCACATCACTTTAAAATCCACAAATTTTAATATAGTAATAATTTCATGCCGATTTTTTGTATGCAACAAAATAAATGTTAGTTTAATACAATATAAAAGTTTGTGCTTAAATATGCAGTTTTTATGACAATAATAAGCTAAACATGATGGTAAGTTTTGAGATTACGTTGAAAGCAAACATTGTTGCTACATCACTTTAGAGTGCATAACTCTTAATATAGTAAGAATTTGATGCTGATTTTCTATATGCAACAAAACAAAATGTTAGTTTAACACAAAATAGAAGTTTCAGCTTAAATATGCAGTTTTTATAACAAGAATAAACTGAACATGAAATTATGTTGAAAGCAAACATTGTAGCTACATTACTTTTAGAGTGCATAACTCCCAAAATACTTAAAATCCCAAGCTGATTTTTTATAGGCAACAAAACAAAAGTTGGTTAACATAATGTTTAACTTTCAGCCAAAAAAAAAACTGCGCTTTTTTGTTGCATCCGTTTAAAGTTAAAAAATGACCAGAAATATTTTTTGCCCACCAACAACTATATTTAAATACTTTTATTGAAAAAAGCTAATTTAGAGCTTTCAAATGATATATATAACATGCAGACCTTGCACTGCCACCGGGGTTTTATTGGGTGGGATAATTCCAAAACGGTGGGGGGGAACAAACAACTTTTTTTGAAACGGGGGGAAAGGCAGAACGGGGGAAAGCAGGGGAGAAAAAAAAGAGAAAAAAAAGGGAAAAAAAAGAGGAAAAAAGACGAAAAAAGCGAAAATAAGATAAAAATATCTCTGAAATGTCTTAAAATACATTGAGATAGGCTAAACTCTGCAAAAAATTGGCGATGATGGCGTCATCATAGGTCAAAAATGGCGTCATAATTTCAGGGTACTTTTTCATTTTTTGGCAGGGTAATAAAACGGGGGGAAATCCTCCAATAAAGCGGGGGAGCATTTCCAGACCGTGCACACGTCTGAATATCATAGGTGAGCACGGTTGGGGAAGCTAGAGGGGTGGTTTAATTGGGGTAAATCGAATTTTGAATTCTAGGAGGGGGTCCCAGGGGGGTCCGGACACCCCCTAGCTTTTTAGGGGGGGGGTCGACCCAGGGTGCGAAATTTTGAAATCTAGAGGGGGGTCAGGTGGGGTCCGGTGTCCAAAACAAAACAGTTTTAAACCATAATAACTTTAATAATTGTTTTTTTTATAGGATAATACTACATTTTATTGAATAAAAAGCCATATTTATGTATAAAAAGGGTGTAAAAGCATGAATATGTGATGAAAATTCACGTTTTTGGAAGAAAATTTAGTATAAAAAAGGTACGTAAAAATTTCCCAAGGGGGGGAGGGGGGGGGGGTCAGATTTAAAATTATAGAGAGGGGTCAGGAGTAAAAAATTCGTAAACTTGGGGGGAGGGGGGGGCCCCTCTAGGATTTTCGTCTAAGAGGGGGGGGGCCCCAAAATTTCGAAGCTAGGGGGGGGTGGACCCCACCCTGCCCCCCCTTTCTCACCTATGCTGAACATGCATATGCTTATACTATGTTGTGTCAATACTAAATTAAAAATATCCAGTTCGGTCGAAAACAATACCAAAACCCAAAATTTGAAGGGTGATATCTCAGGTTTAGTGCATCAGATTAGTCTAAAAATTTACATGCAACGTTTTTAGTCATAGGGCTACTATTATACCTAATTTCAGCAAAATCCATGGTTTAAGGTACAATGGCATGGGCGGTTTGGCGTGAAATGACTCAAAGTATGAAAAACATATAAAAGTATAAAAATATGTAAAAAAATTTGATGGTCACATAGACCAACAAAAACATGCACATTTTTTTATTTAGCTTGAAAAAGATAATTTAAGCTTAGTTTTGTTAATATTAGTTAATCTAAGCCTAGGAAAAACCTATAAATTAAGCTAAATTTTATTTTGACATATTGTTTTGATTCTGTGTTTTTGACGAATTCCGATTTATTTTTAAATTGAATTTTAGCCCATTTCTAACCGGTTGCCATACAAAATTGTTTTCCAGATCTGTGCACGGTCTGGAAATGCCCCCCCGTTTTATTGGAGGATTTGCCCCCCCCCCCGTTTTATTGCCCCCCCCCCCCGCCAAAAAATGAAAAAAGTAACCTAAAAAAATCATGACGCCATTTTTGACCTATGATGACGCCATCATCGCGAATTTTTTGGCAGTTTTTAGCCTAT
>JASAMX010002519.1:0-11915 GCA_030248175.1 Microlaimidae sp. YZB2_3 | reverse complement strand
TCTTCATCAAAACCTCGATGAATTTTATCGATAAATTCAGTACAAGGATGCAATTTTAATATACTAATCATTTCGTGGTGAAATAATATTCGTCTTTTCCTTTATCAGGGATTAGAATCGGGCATCTGTGTTTTTTTGGCATAAACCTGGCATGAATATTTTATTATCGGTAAAAAGCCTGTAACGCTGGTTATAGTTTTACCTAAGCATCTTATGTTTTGCTTTATATTAAATTTTCTTATCTCAGGAATAAATTTCCTTTTAATAAACAACATATATTTTTTATATTTTCCATTAGATATGAATCTAACTTTTACGCAATAGCTGTAAATTTGTCTTTATATCAACATCTTTTTTGACAGCATCTAAAGTTATATTATGAGAATAAAAATACACCTTTCACTGCGATAAATATACGACTTACGTCATTTATAAGCAGTAAACCACCGTTTCTCAACAGTTTTATACATTTATCGTAGTTTTCTAAGTAGTTTTCAAGAGAACTGTCATCCAACAATATAAAATCAAAACTGCCTTCTTCTTTGTTTACGAGAACATCTAAAAAATAATACAAAATTAAACCTTTAAATTACATATTTATATACTCTTATTATATATATATATATATATATATATATATATATATATGTGTGTCTATTTTTGATTAAACATTTCTGATTATTTTCTCGTCTCTGGTACGGATTTTATGTCACATCAGTTATTTCTGTGTGTAAATATAATTAGACTAAAACTAAAATAAAATTATATTTATTGCAAACATGCACGTAACGATGTTCATTTAATTTTTTCTACATTTTAATCTTTTTCCTTGTGACATTTCGGTGATTTTTTTAAAAATAATTTTAGGACCAAACTTACTTAATGATTCGGGATTTGGTCTATCAGCTCTGATTGAATTTGCCGCATTAATCGCTCCTAGAAATAGATTAAAAAAACCTTAAACTTTTCATTTAATTTTATCACTTAAAAATTTTTTTAAATTTAATTATGAGACCCAGAAATACAAAGTCTATTAAAACGAGTGTTTAACAAAAAAATTGGTCGATACAGGAATCTAACTTGTAATCCATACATGAGTACGAGTAGCGGGGAGAGGGGTGCTGGGGGGGATTGCGGAAGGTACTTTCAAACAAAGATTTTTAGATTAATATGACTGTTTTAATAAAAAAAAACTTTAAAAACGATATAAAAATGATTTTCGACCTAAAATTAGCGTTTTTTTGCATAAATTAGCTTGGATTTAAAAGCAAGTTTACGTAGTTTTAGATCTGGTTAGGATAATTTTTCCCAAGACAAACAAAACAAAATGAAGCAGTAAACATAAATAAATTGTTATCATTTCTTTAAGCAATTTTTTTGTAAATTTAAAACAATAAGTAAAATTTAACTAAAATCTAATAATATTTATTTACAATTTTAAAAGAACTTCATTTTTAGTTAAGTCATGTTTGCGCCATTCCAAATAATCAGAACAGAATTTGGGCACTTTTTAAAACATGCTAAGTAGCCCTAAGCTCAAGTTTATCGAAGGGTTTATGCATAAGTTCTATACATTTGTTAATTTCTGTTTTTTTTTGGATTTCAATTGATTAAAAGCTAAACAGAAAAATTATTGTTTACAGCATAAATTGCACAATCCAATTTTTAAATCTCACACAATAAATAATTTGCATATGGCGTCGTTTACTTTGCATTGCATGCATTTGCTTGGACATTTAGCGCAAAAAATAGTACTTCCAGTATTTTCTTGCGCGCTTTTCAGTTAAAAAAACTTATGGAACTCAGCAGTTGAGAACGAATTTTTTAGATCTCATTGTTAAGACCTCATTTACACCGTTAGACCGTTATACAGCGTGTTTACACCGTTAAGGCTGGTTCATACTTATGTAAAAACGTCGTTTGGACAAAGTCCAAAGGACGTTTTTTCATACGTTTATACGCTGTATTTGTCCTTTAGACTTTGTCCAAAGGACGTTTTTACATAAGTATGAACCAGCCTTTACACTGTCACTTGTCCCTGTGGTAAAATGCTTTGTCACTTTTCACTTCCCACTCCGGTAGTCCGGTGTGAGTTAGGCCTAATAATTTCAGTAATTTAAACCGTGTGATTGTGGCCAATTTGCGAACGCCATATTAAATTTAGAAACCAACTTACTTGGAAGGCGAATTTGCTACCGATCAGTTTCCAATATTTAACATAGGCCGGATATTCCAACCCGACCACTAACCCTCTTTTGTCGATAGCGCTAGCGGCTCCCAAAAGGCCCAATCCAGTGAAAACACCTTAAAATAACCATTCCTGAATAATAAAAATATTTAACTCGTTCCCGTAATTGCCTTTTTTTCGGTTTACAACCGTGAAACGTTCGTGCGACTCTATGTCATACTTCCGTCATACCTAATTTTTTGCACGAGTGGTGCCAAGTGAGCGAGAAAATTGAAATGGTTAAAGCGGTACGGTGGCAATATGCAAATTTTCGTCACGGATACAGAGTATTACGTAAAGTATTTCATGTTGTAAAAATTTGCATATTGCTGCAGTACAGCTTTAACCATTTCAATTTGCTTGCTCACTGGACACTATTCTCGCACAAAAAATTATGTATGACGGAAGTAAAACCTGGGTCATGGGAAGAGCTTACCGCGGTAAGGTTTACGTGCGACATTTGTTATACAAAAATACTACCATCGTGAGACGAAGGTTTTACCTTTGTTGTACAAAGGTTTCATGGTTGTAGCGGGGGAAAAGGCCTTCACGGCAACGGGTTAATATTAGATTTTTGATTTGATTGCTCATCGTATTAGCAAAAAAACACCATGAATCGATGAATCTCGCGTAAGAAATGATTTGCATTCAGCGTGTTTTAATTCGCATACACCGCCTGGATTTTTGGGTTCAATGGCATTTGCCGAGAGTGTATACAAATTATTTCTATGTTATTTGATTGATTGACGATAAACACCAAGGCAATTGCGTTCACGATCACTTGGGGTTTCGCTAATCTCACTTATTCGATGAATAATTCTTTTTTTTGATGAATAAAACGATACCCCGGGACTTTCAAAAGTTCTCGAGGGAAAAAAAGTTAAAAATTGCAGTTCGGCAATGACAATAACGCAAGTATGAATTAAAAAAATGACTACATAAAAATAAAAATACAAATACAATGTATAAAAATACAATTATAAATTTTGGTTGTTGATTTCCTCAGGTGTCACGTTAGAATCATTTGGCGGTTTTGGGTTTCTAATTTATTTTCTCCTTTTCTCATTTATGTGTTTTATTTTAAAAAACGGTCATTCAACAAATACTTTTAAAAAATTTTGGAAACAACTTTCAATTCTAAAAATCCCGCAAATGGGTACTTATCTACGATTTTCTTTTCAAAAATTCGACGCTAAAATTTCTTGGAAAGCCCAAAATTTTTAAATGCAAAGTCTTAGCTTTTTTCTCTTTTGCTCACCTTTGCTTTAGCTCAATTTTTTATCCAGTTTTTTGTCCTCCAAAAGCAAACACTTTAAACACACTGGCCTACAATTAATACTCGATTGGGATTGGACAACATGCACTTACCTAAAATTAATACGCGATTGGGGAATTGGTCAACACGCACTTACCTGCAGTTAATACTCGATTAAGATTGGTTAACACGCACTTACCTGCAGTTAATACTCGATTAAGATTGGTTAACACGCACTTACCTGCAGTTAATACTCGATTAAGATTGGTTAACACGCACTTACCTGCAGTTAATATTCGATTAAGATTGGTTAACACGCACTTACCTACAGTTAATACTCGATTAAGATTGGTCAACACGCACTTACCTACAATTAATACCCGACTAGGATTGGTCACTTTAATCAGCGTTGACATCAACTGGACGACTTCAGGGGCGATTGTGGACTGCCAATTTAGCGGTGGAGGGAGAACACCGGATTCTGTGCCCTAAATAGGGAAATTTCTCTTAAAACTTGAAATGCTGCCACCAAATTGAAAATACGGAGTTATGAAGTTAAGAACGTACATGGCTACATTTAGTTGAAAGCTAAAAATCTTAAGTTGCGATCTTAGCAAAAATATGTAACATAAATGTTGTATAATATTGATTTTAATGTTTTAGTTTTCAAATTAAGACCTGATTTAATAAACGTGAAACCTTAATTTTACGACTGCGCGCCTAAGTTAGGTGGGAATATGATTAGCTCTCCTTGAAAGTTTAGGATTTTGTTCTTTTTAATTTATTTGAATTTAATTATTAAAAACAGCCTTCCGCGTAGTGATGGGCGGAACAGCGGAACGCCCGGACCACCGGTACCGGAACCGGAACTGGAATTGAAATTTTCCAAAAATCTGGAATCAAAATTCCGAATTTTGCCCGGAACATCCGGAACCCGGAACAAGAACTGCTCATCACTAGCAAAGATTATAATTATATAAACGTAAACCGCCTCACATGTCGCATTTCCATCGATGAATCTCACGGAAGAAATAATTTGCATAAAGCGTGTTTTATATTGCATACACCGTGGGCAAAGACTGTTGATTCAAAAGTCCAGATGGTGTATGTTAATTAAAACAGGCCCTATGCAAAATATTTCTTACGTAAGATTCATCAATTGACCTAAAGTTGATATACGCAACCAAACTTTTCACAGTCGCAGAATATCATAGATAATCATAATTTCCTATGTAAAATAAAATTAAATATGTCTGTCAGTGTCACACTTACTTCCATTATAGCTTTTAACGCCGGTGAAAGGGGTGTGGAATGCGTGTAAGAATACTGAAAAACCTCCGAACCAGTCTCGAAGCTCCTTAAATGGATCTCGCAGCGTCTTCCGGGGACTAAATAGCAAGAATATATTGTGTTATATATTCTTGTAAATAGTAATCAATTAAAAAAAAGAATAGTTATTTACAATGAAAGAATGAGTATTATACAAAAAAAATTTCGTTTTTGTAACATTTATGACCAGTGCCCAGGAAAAACAATTTTTTTAACAACATACCGGACACTAATAATGTAGGTAACCCAAAAATTTTTAGCCCAAAGTTTCTATGGAGTACTGAGTGGGTACTCCTGCAGTACAACGAGTTCCACCTCTCATTCTGTCATTTCAATATTTTAACATAACAAAACAAATTCATCAAACAGTGAAAACGAGGCGTAGAAAGTTAGTATGCCTGCAGGTCTCGCCTTTTATTTTACGGCTACGAACATAACGTTACAAAAATAAAGCCGTGAAAATAATCCGATAAAATTTAGGCGTTACAAACAAGACAGCTAAATGAGATGATAAAATTGAGCTTTCAAAAATGAAGACAAGGTAATTCCAACTCTCTACCCTTCGTAGTTTCCATCCTATTCTCCTTGTACATAATGCGATTGAAAACGGTTAACTCGCCTTTATACTTTGCACTTACCGCAGCCAGTAAGTACGTCGTTTCCGGCCGGTCTGCTGCTGTTGGCGCCGGGGGCGAAACCGGGAGCTCCTCCTTTCGGCAAAACCGGTTTTCGAACATCGACGGAGGAATCCGGATTCCATTCGTGGCGAATAACGTTCGTTTTCGGCCCCTTCCATTCGTAGACGTTCGGCTTAAACGGCGGTTGCAACGGTTGCTGCATTTGACCGCCGCTGTAAAGTAAAAAAAATAATTGCAAAAGGGAAAATCGTCGTTACTTGTGACTACAGCAAAATAAGCCACAGTCATTATAAAACACTTTTTACTGCGACTTATTCCGTAGTTAATAGAATGCCGTCTAAAAGACTAACGTGAGTCACAGTACCATGTATTTTATATTTAATTGTGGCTCATTTCGTCATACTATCGACGGAAAAATCCTCAGCTGCTGATTTAATATTTATATTTTTATTAATTGATTTAAACAACTTACTAACATGGTGCTCACCTGTTTAAAGTGCATACTATAATGCTTTAGTGGGTCTCCGGCGTGTTACAAAATAAAATTATCTTATCTATCTTATCTTATCTCAGTGTTAATCGTAGGCGTGGCTTATATGTTTCGCTTTTTATGAATTTTACTTGTAAATACAAATTACTATACCGTTCTTTTGAACGCGTTCTCCCATTAAAACGGTATCAGTTAATTCGTTTGATACGGCCGTTGGTCTTCGGTCGAAAAAGTAACCGTGCACCCTGGTCAAAATCCATTGTTCTAAACCCAAGGAATCGCCAGCGCATCAAAGGACACCGCGCGCATAAAGGGACGCCTGCATTTATGTCTAATAACGCGCCCGCGCCTTTCTAATAACCCGCCCGCGCGGCATTCTTTTAGCCATATTCGCACCTATATTTTGAAGCCCTGTTTTTCCGCTGCTCCTCCGACAACCTATCCCACGGAGCAAAACATATATGACTTGATCACGATTACTATATGACATTTTAAAGCTAAAAAAATTCTAAGGTGTGCGCTCAAGCTATACTATAAGCATACGTGGGCAGGGGGGTGCTTGGGATAAACTCCCACCCACCATCAAAAAAATCTTGATTACTGCCGACACCCCCCTAAAATTTGAGAGTACCTCGGATACCCCACCCCTTTTAAATTTGATGGATCCTAGTACTGAAAACGCTAAAAATTGGCTATTTGAGGCATACACCCTAAAATTTCAGGGTATCTCGGACACCCCACCCCTTTTAAATTTGAGGGGTCCCAGTTCTGAAAACGCTAAAAATTGGCTATTTGAGGCATACCTCAAAAAGGATTTTAAAAAACCCCTTCCCCAAATTTCGGGGATCGGGTATACCCCCCCGAATCCGAAAGGCTGATATACATATTACTGTAAGTGAGCGCGTGCATTTGGAGGTATAAATTTCAATTTTACCCAAAGAAGAAAATTTGGAAGAACACGTGAACGCGATTTCCGTTTTTCTGTGCGTTGATTGGTCCATTTTATTTACAGTAAGCAATTCCGAGTTATTATTGACCGTTGCAGAAAAACCAAAAATGCAAAAACGAGAAATTCCTTATATGATTGAATTGCTTTATTGTTTTGTTAAATAGTCAATTCAATATAGTAAGTCGTGAATATCAGCCAGGTTTAATTTTCCCATATTTAATAGGAAATCGATAAGTGGATGGGATTTGTTTATTTTTTGTTTCAAATATACAGTATCTATGTCTGTAAGAATAAATAAAATTTAGCTGACCTCGATAATTTCAGTTTTGAATCGACTGTTTATCAACAAATCATTCAAAACTTTTACCGAAAGCGGTGTTTATTATTAAAAATCAAAACCCATATTATTTATCAAATTACTTAATTTGGAACCCAAATGCAAATTTTTTAAGGGCTATAGTTGGTTAATTTTTGTATATTTTGTAAAAAGGTGGAATTAAAAAATTCTGCGTTTTTATTAGTTTTTTTAAACGTCACAACCGCACAATTTTAATTGGTCCGCTCATGTCTGGGTTCTGATTTTCGCGGTCAGCCAGCCAGATATAATTTAACCATACCGTCGTTACTATGGCAAAGTGAGCCACAATTCGTATAATATGTTGGTCTGTGACTCGTTTTAAATTTAAAACGGGACCCTATGAACTACAGAATGAGTCACAGAAACACATATTTTATACGAACTGTGACTCATTTTGCCGTAGTAACGACGATACGCATTGATATCCGGCGGTTTTTAGAAGCTGAATATTATTAAGTAGCACTGATGTTTTCTCTTTATTTCGCCGTTACTCTGACACAATGAGTCAGAAGCGTCATAAATACTAATAACTGTGACACTTTTTATATCTTATCACACGAATAATCTAAACAAAATAAGTCAGAGTCACGTTGATTTTATACTGATTGTGACTCTTTGTGTCAGAGTAACGACGATTTGTAAAAAACATCTTCTTTACTACAAAATCATAAAAATCACAATTATTATAATCACTCTGATTTTTTTTTAGGATTTTTTGTGTTTAAGAAGATAAAATAGCCACAGTTACGAGTAACTTATTACGATTGTGATTCTTTTTGCTATGGTAGTGCAAGGGACGAGATGTATAAAGAGAAGATTCTGTCGCTATTACGGTAAAATGAGTGAAAATTTGGGTAAAATGTGCGCGACTATTACTCTTTACATTTTCAACATCACCCTGTATAACTATAAAACGAGTCATATTCACGTGTATTTTATAAATACTCTGACTTATTTTGCTGTGGTAACGACGATTTATTTTGCAGAAATACAGAGCCGCAAATTGCCTCACTTTACCAGTATCTTATGCAAATTGTTTTTAAACCGTCTAGCACAGTGTCATTACTGTTATTTTTGTTATTGGAATGTAAAATATCAGTCTGACATAATGTTATCGCTGCATATTGCCTCACTTTACCAGTATCTTATGCAAATTGTTTTTAAACCGTCTAGCACAGTGTCATTACTGTTATTTTTGTTATTGGAATGTAAAATATCAGTCTGACGTAATGTTATCGCCGCATATTGCCTCACTTTACCAGTATCTTATGCAAATTGTTTTTAAACCGTCTAGCACAGTGTCTACTGTCGTGTTTGTTATTGGAATGTCGAATATAAGTATGACGTAATGTTATCACCGCATATTGCCTCACTTTTACCATATCTTATGCAAATTGTTTTTAAACCGTCTAGTAATGTAAGTGCTGTTATTTTTGTTATTGGAATGTAAAATATCAGTCTTACTTCATGTTATCGCCGCATATTGCCTCACTTTACCAATATCATATGCAAATTGTTTTTAAACCGTCTAGCACAGTGTCATTACTGTCGTTTTTGTTATTGGAATGTAAAATATCAGTCTGACATAATGTTATCGCCGCATATTGCCTCACTTTACCAGTATCTTATGCAAATTGTTTTTAAACCGTCTAGCACAGTGTCTACTGTCGTTTTTGTTATTGGAATGTAAAATATCAGTCTGACGTAATGTTATCGCCGCATATTGCCTCACTTTACCAGTATCTTATGCAAATTGTTTTTAAACCGTCTAGCACAGTGTCATTACTGTTATTTTTGTTATTGGAATGTAAAATATCAGTCTGACGTAATGTTATCGCCGCATATTGCCTCACTTTACCAGTATCTTATGCAATTTGTTTTTAAACCTTCTAGCACAGTGTCATTACTGTTATTTTTGTTATTGGAATGTAAAATATCAGTCTGACGTAATGTTATCGCCGCATATTGCCTCACTTTACCAGTATCTTATGCAAATTGTTTTTAAACCGTCTAGCACAGTGTCATTACTGTTATTTTTGTTATTGGAATGTAAAATATCAGTCTGACGTAATGTTATCGCCGCATATTGCCTCACTTTACCAATATCTTATGCAATTTGTTTTTAAAACTTCTAGCACAGATGCATTACCGTAGTTTTTCTTATCGGGAATGTATAATATCAGTCTTACTTCATGTTGGGCGACTGAGTTTGTCGCTGTCGATAAGTTCGAGGGCGGAGATCGGGCGGGGGCAGCCTTCCCGCGCCGCGCCGCTGATTTTCCCTCGCACGGGAAATAACCCGAGTTCTAGGCGGAACCGGAACGGAAATCCCTGGGACGTTCGAGCCCGGAGCTGCTAAATCCTGTCCGAAGAAACCCGAAGACGGTCGAACAACTTCGGGATAAGCGGGCACCCGCGCGGGAACCAAACCCGCCATTTCACCCGTATTCGCTGGGGCGGGGCCAGCTCCAAATTGTCCAACAGGCGATGGCGCCACCGGTGATGGCCTTTTTCCATTGGTCTTGGTGATCAAATCTTTGTACGTGGATTTATCTAAGGAATTGAATTCATGTATCTATTGCAAATTTAATTCATTCACCTCCACTTCTGGCTCATATGAACTTTTACATGGTTGTCATAACACTTATTAAAAAAAATTCCGTGTATTAGTAGGGTAACTGACTTAATTTCGGCCACCTTTTTTTGTTTTTTTGAATAAGTTTTTTCTGGCTTTTTTAATCAAACCAAAATTTGGCCTAAAAATCAAACAATAGCTATATTTGTTATTCCAGTGCAAAATTTGAATATTTCTGTTACACTTAAAAATCAGTGAAGGTTTGAACTTTTTTTTTAAAGTGGCCGAAGTTAAGGCGCGTGCCATTTATTTCGGCCACCTACAAAAAACTGGCCATAACTATTGCTTAAGAGAACAATAAAAATTTCTAAAGGTTGCAAATTTACCTTTAGGTATCGTTCTTGGTACATATAACTTAATTTTTCCCGTTTGCGAACTTTAACAGTTATTAGCAAGACTTTAAATAATTATGTCAAAACCTTAAAAAAACAAGTTTTAATAACTTGTATTTTTTGTTCAATTTTTATTTTTGGCTTAAAAAACGTCAAAACAAAGTCAAACGAGCAAAAAAAATTCTTTATAAATACGGTAGTACAATGATATTTAAAAACAGCAAAAAACGGAAGGTTCTTTCACCTAAATTTTTCAGGTGGCCGAAATTAACGGAATCTTAAAATGCGCAATTAGTTAAACGCATTGCAAAATGATTTTGAAGAAAATATCAAAACATGAAAATTAACAATTTTGAGCCTTAAATAGAAGATATTTTAAGGTTATATATTGCTTCGTTCTAAATTTGATGCAATTTAAACACAAAGCAAAAATTAGGAAAATCACAAAAAATTCACTTTTTGTATGAAAATGTTGATAATGTAGAATAACAAAAATAAAAAACTTTTGCAAAAACACTTTATTCAACATTAGTCCAGTTACTTTTGTGCTAGTTCTTTTATGTTTTAAAAATAAGCCAATTTTCTAACACCCTAAATTGGTGGCCGAAATTAAGGCGTGGCCGAAATTAAGTCAGTTACCCTACTCTGTTTTGTTTTAAAGAAAAACTAGTTTGGCTCTAAAAAATCTGCTAAATTTTATATATTCACTAGTGATGTTTCTACTCTCCAATATCATGCTCCGGAGCTCCGGCCATTTAAAGCGGAGGGAACTCCGCCCCTTAAATGAGCGGTTTTAAGCTTGTTTAAGCTTGAAATACATATAAACTTACTTCTATTAGCATTTTAAAGACTATTTCTAGCGTTCTAAATAAGTTTTGAAAAAAAATTCATTTACAAAAAAATTTTGACAAACTAATCAATGGTATCACTTTTTAATTATTCATTAAGCTAGTACAAAAAAATAGCGGAGCTCTGGAGCTCCGGAGGTTGTTCCGAAGCTCCTAAAGCTGAGTTCCGCTCCGGAGCTCCGGAGCTCGGAGTTCCGAGGAACATCGCTAATATTCTCATTTCGTGGAGTGCGATTTAGGGTCGATGGAGCCTTGGGAACTTGGAGCCGAAAATATTGAACTTGGAGCCGTAAGTGGGGAACTTGGAGCCGTAAGTAGGGAACTTGGAGCCGAAAATAACAATCGCTAAAACGTTTACCTAATAGAAAGGAAGAGGGGATGATGTTATAAAAATTGTGAAGAATGAAATATTTATTAATGATGAAAATATGTATACATACGTAAGTGCCTAAAAATATAGTAACCAAGTAGGTTAACTTACAAAAATATGTTTTTAAGTGAAATAAAAAAAAACAAACACAAATTGACTAATAAGCTTATGTAACCTATGTATATACATATACTTATATATATCAACACACATGTGATGTGATGTAAAATTATTTTGTATTTTTATGTTTATTTTATGTCTTGAGTGGTACGTTGACATGTAAGTATATAACGTTTATTATGGTTTATGAAGATTATTATGGCAATGTAAAATTTTTTAAAAATGTGAAAACTACAAAGTGTGTCAAGAGAGTGTATATATGATACTTCGTTTAATAAAAGAGTTATCATCTATAGTATATATTCAAATAAAACATTATAGAATAGAATCAGGGAAGAGCGCGGAGCGCTCTTTCCCTTGTATT
>JASAMX010002518.1:0-14162 GCA_030248175.1 Microlaimidae sp. YZB2_3 | reverse complement strand
AGGATATTTTTCTTTAAATGATTGAAAATTTTTATTTATACTAGGAGGTGAAAATTTAAAGAAAATTCAATTTTTAAGGAAAAATTACAGATAAGGATTTTCCTGAATTAATGGAAGACTATTGTAATAATACGGTACGACTTTTTTATATTACCTAACCTGCAGTATAACATAACATGAATACATTACATATCCAAAAAAGTAAACTATGCAATGTTTTCTTCAAAACCTGCACAAAATTAGATATTTACCCAAAATTTATTATGGAAAAAATAAAAATAAATAAATAGATCCAGTTGTTTATAAAAAAATAGTATTGCATGGAAAAAATTTTTAAGTGCACATATCTCACATATAGATTAGTGTATAGATAAGCTCTGAAGTTAGACACTGATATAACAATCGTATAAAATACACCTTTCTCTATTGAGAAATGTTTAATTAATTTTTTTTCATTGTCTATCATTATCTTTAAACATTATAGTTTAGATTAAAAAAAATTGTTTTTTTATACAGGACTTCAACCAGACACTAACATGTGCTCAATCTATTGTTCGTTTCTTTGATGTCGACAGCGCCGTTGAATTTCATCGTTATGCTGTGCACAACTCAACATTGTCTTTGAAAATGTTGTTGAATGTTATTGGCCTCTTCCTCTGTCTTTAGCAATAGCTTGGATATTTATTGGCTTAACGCTCACAAAGGAAGTTCGTCGAATGAGTGCCGTAAGAATAAAATTACTGTTTATTTTAAAATTTAAAAAAATAAGAACAAAAAAGTTTAGCAATTTTAAGTTACTTACTTCTCGGATAATTTCGATAAAAATATGCTATACTATCATTAATATGTACAAAGTGGTTGTCACCTTAGTGACTTGTTATAAAAACTTAACAAAGTGAATAGGAGTGACCCAATACCGAATACCCAATAATTTTGTTTAGGAAGATTGTTTGTGATCATAAAGTAAACTGTTTATTTCAAAGAAATATTTAAACAATTAAGGTTTATCCATTTATTGTATAAAATATTAGTTTTTTATACTATCTAATATTCAAAATAAAAATAATGAAAAATATGTTGCTTCATATATTGCTGTAGTTTTTAACAAATTTTTCGGTCAGCTTATAATAATTTCAAACTAAATTGTACAGTTTTTAATGAACTTGTTCTGACATTGACTAAAAGTCAATTTACAAAAAGTTCTGGAAACATACAAAAACATCTTTAGAATGTCTAAACTAGTTTTTTGAACTTCTATTTTTTTAATATTTACCACATTGTAATATAACTCAAGCTATGTAAAAAAATGCGTAAGAGAAATAAAAACAGCAGCAAGTAGTAATATTTGACAATCTAAAACTTAAAGGGCAATTTAACTTAATATATTTTAATTATTATAGTTATTTCCGATCACCGTTGGTTTTCCTCTTCTTGTGATCATTATTTTTTTCATTTGGTCTTTTACGCTTGATGTATCTGTTCAAGGGCATAGGGTGGATCTGAAGAACTTCTCGAAAAAATAAAGAAATATAATATAAAATAACGGAAAAGAAGCAATGTTGGCATTAATTTTTGGGCAATCCTTTGCAATTAACAGGGATTCCTTAATTAAGAGATGTAAGTCAAAAGCGCTATGACTAAGATTCGGAAATCGGTAGAATTTATATTAGATTGACATTGTAACATGTGTTCAAAAATCGCACTTCTTTCGCGTTGAACAAATTATATTACTGGTAAAAGGGCTCACTCTCTTATGCTCGCAAACTCTGGTTTGAAGGTGACGCCTTGTTTTTCCGTAATAGCAAAGATTGCACTTTGCACACGTATAAGAATATACCACACCAGACCGCAAGTACAAAGAAAGTTTGTCCTTCTTGTTAGCAATATGTTTAAGGACAAACTTTCTGTACTTGCGGTCTGGTGTCGTATATTCTTATACGTGTGCAAAATCAAAATATTTGCTATTACGGAAAAATAAGCGTCACCTTCATACCAAAGTTTGCGAGCACAAAAAGGTGAGCCCTTTTTTACGGTAATAATAATTGTTCAAGCGCAAAAGAGGTAAAATTTGGAAACACATTGACACACAATGTCAATCTAATTTAAATTCTACCGATTTCGAATTTTTAGCGAATAGTCATAGCGCCTTTGCCTTACATCTCTTAATTAGGAACTCCCTGTTAATTGCAAAATATAAAAACTATAAATAGACTAAATACTATTAAATTTTTTACATAACATGTACGCTTTATAATTGCCGCATGATTATTTTTATGTTACATTACATTTAGTATACTATAAAATTTATAGATGTTGGCTGAATCCACATATATCTCGTCGTATAATTTGTTCTTCATTACTTATTATTCGTTTTTTAATTAATTTTTATTTATTTTTGTCAGAGTTCTTCTTATAAAACAATAAAAAATGTAAATTTTAAATTAATTGTTTTGAAAAAAGCTTTAAAAATAAAGAATAAATAAAAAAATACAATAAAAGAATATGTAAACAAACAAGGTTTTTCCCAGTTAATAAAACATAAAAGGAATTTAGAATTTTAACTTTAAAAAATTTAGTTTTATCTTGTAAAATATTATGCATTTAAACGAACATTTTGTGACCTTAGTCGGAACGTTGGATGAAATGATTTTTCTAATTTGATCAAAGGTTTGTAAGTGAGTTTCATTCAATTTTTTTCTAGGATTTTTTCTAAATTATAGCTAATACTTTAACACTTACCACTTCAGTGTGTGATTTTTTTTTTATTCAGCACTCCAGCTTTTTTAATTGCATAAATACACTGTTTTTGAAAAGTGTATCATCTAGTTTAATCTTTTGGGAGAATCGCATTTTTAAACTTTTGAAAATAAAATTTTAAAAACTTAATAATTTTTAATAAAATGTAAGTAAACAAAGATAAATAAAATAAAATTTTGTATTATAGACATCTTTTTCACATGGATTGGTGCAAACTGAAAACTACTGGTCTTTGGTTAGCGGCAATTTGTCAAGTACTATTTTCCCTGCGATTGGAATTGGTAATATTTAAGTAACAATTATTTATTGCTATTTTAAACTTTAAAATTTTATTATCGTATCTAGTAAGTTTTGCAGATAAATTCGAATATATAACAATAATCCCATAATAGTTTATTTTTTACAAGCTTCTGTAATTAAACTCAAATGCCACCAGGAAGCGTTATTACTTAAACACTGAATATTGTTGATCGTTTAATGACAGCAGTCCAGTTCAAATAAACTTTCAAATACTTGAAATGTTTAAAATAAAAAAAGAAAATTTTTCCATGCATATTTGTTATTTCATTTTTTAGTTTTTTTTACAATTTTTTTTGCGCGGCGGGCTGCTGTCGCGACCGCTCTGTCACTACCAGTGCTGCCGTTGAGTATCAGTAGAATTTTGTTTTTTGCAAGTTGATTTGGTTGCAAATAAGAAGATTTAATAAAAAAATGGCACATTCAAAATAACATTTTAATTTGTAGAGGAATATGGGATAAAAATGAACAACAAAAATGATTTATGAGCAATTTGTTACTTGAGTATTTAAATTATTATTTTTAACTGTACTTTAACTTTTAGTTTTTTCTGATATGGAATGGATTGCCGGCAATCTGGAGTTCTACAAATAAAATCTAGCTGACCTTCGATAATTTTAGTATTGAGTCGATTATCTGCCAGCAAAATCATTAAAAAAATTTTGACAAAAGCGGTTTAATAATAAGATTAAAAACCCGTATTTTAATAATTATTTATCAAATTACTCAATTTGGAACCCATTACATTATTTTAAGGGCTAAAGTTGGTTAATTTTTGTTTATTTTGTGAAAAGGTGGAATAAAAAAATTTTGCGTTCTTATTTGTTTAAAAAACAACGTCATAACTGAACAACTTTAAATGGTCCACTCATTTCTGCATATTAAATTACGAGGTCAACCAGATATAATTCAACAATAATATCCAAATCTAAATTTGCGTATTTTCTATATTTGTAGGTGGTATTGCGACGATTTCTTCATATAATCTCTTTTATTCAGAATTTATTCGTGACTCGCTAATTGTAGTTATTTGTGACGGTTTAATAAGGTAATTTTTTTCATATACAATACTTAGCGAAAGAGAAATTATTGAAATTCGTTACCATAACTATTTGGTTTGAGACAAAATAAAATGGCCACCATATTGAAATCAAAAGAAACTTGCATAATCTCTTTTTAACCTGACAGTATTTTTTATGTGTGAATGAACAATCTTAGTCCATGTGTGTTCTTGTAAGTGTTCAAATGAAACAAACTCAATGACGATACAAAATTTCGATATTGCGTGAACAAATTGCGTTTTTCTGATTTGAAAAACAGTCAAAAGGTTAAAAATACTGAAAAACTCAGTTTTGAAAATTTTTAGGCGTTTTTCAGTATTTTTAACCTTTTGACTGTTTTTCAAATCAGAAAAACGCAATTTGTTCACGCAATATCAAAATTTTTTTTTGTATGACGTATAATTAAAAAGAAGCAAAACTTGTAGTTTGTTTCGGGATTTGTAACACTTGTCTACAAGAGAACAGGAAGAAACACATGGACTAAGATTGTTCATTCACACATTTTAAAAAAAATACTGTCAGGTTAAAAAGAGATTATGCAAGTTTCTCCCGGTGTTTGGTTGTGTAGGTTTTGGGTGAGGGGTGGAGGTACTGTTGGAATTGTGTGAAGTGCTGTTATTGTTTCTTCCTCCTTTTTTTATTTTTTTATTCTTGCGCGTTTTTCTTCTTTTTCTTCCTGGGTGGCGGTTCGCCCTTTTTCGCCTGAGTTTTCTATGTCTGGATGATTCGCGCCATTAAATTCTACTCATCAGGGCAAGATCCCATACACAATCAAATCAAAAAAAAATCTTATAAAAAAGGAGTCCAGGATCCTGTCTATCCCCACATTATTTGATTTCAATATGGTTGGCCAAAAACGTACACTCTAAATATGCCACGACATCACAATATATGCATCACACCCAAACCACAACATAGCACAGCAACAAATACAACCATACTTACACGCAATACAAACATGGACAGACAACAACCAACTCACATTAAATGCAAGCAAAACAACATCCACACTATTCACACCAGACCCTGCAGAGTAGATGTTAAATAATGTGGGTGATAGACAGGATCCTTGTGGGACTCCTGTTTTTATGAGTTTTTGTTTTGATTTGTGATTGTTGTATGTGGTGTATGCTTTGCGGCCTTTGATGTAGTTGTTTATGAGTGTGTATTGTTGTGGTGCAATATGTTCTCTCGACTATAGTTAATCTTTCGGCTGAATTGGGCGTACCGCTCGCCGTCAGGAAGAAAAGAAGAATAACGCGCAAGAATAAAAATAATAAACCAAATAGTTGCAGATGATGTAACGAATTATTATTAGTTGCGTCAGCTGTTTTTCTACACGTGATATTTTCTCAAACTAGCTGTTACTTTCCTACCCCTGCTGTTTTCACCCTAATAGAATTCGTCTTTAGTCCACATATTTTCTGTCTAAACAGCCCCTCGGAGAAATCCCACTTTTTTCTGCTGATTTTTTAGGCTAGTTATTTATTAGTTTAAACCATGTTACACTGATGCTGATATAAAAAATAGCAATCAATAATTTCTCTACTTTTCGCTAAGTATTGTAAAAGCGAATAAGAAAAATCCGCATAAACAAAAATAAAGTTTAGCGTTGTTTTAATATAAAAATTACAGTCCTTCGAACTAAAAGCTGTATATTTGTTTTCAAAATAAAAATAGTTAGGTTCATACTTCGCTTCGTCAAATTTATTGGAAAACCCAGCTCAGTTTTGAAATTTTTAGGCGTTTTTCGTATTTTTACCTTTTGCTGTTTTTCATCGAAAGAATTTGTTCGCAATACCGAAATTTGTTCGTCTGAGGCAGAACACACAAGAACACACATGGACAAGAGCATCACACAAATAATGTGGTTAAGAGATTATGCAGTTTCTTTTGATTTCATATGGTGGCATTTTATTTTGTCTAACAATAGTTATGGTAGATTTCTATTTCTCTTTCGCTAGTATTGTATATGAAAAAATTACTTATTAAACCGTCACAACTACAATTAGCGAGTCACGAATAAATTCTGAATAAAAGAGATTATATGAAGAAATCGTCGCAATACCACCTACAAATATAGAAAATACGCAAATTTAGATTTGGATATTATTGTTGAATTATATCTGGTTGACCTCGTAATTTAATATGCAGAAATGAGTGGACCATTTAAAGTTGTTCAGTTATGACGTTGTTTTTTAAACAAATAAGAACGCAAAATTTTTTTATTCCACCTTTTCACAAAATAAACAAAAATTAACCAACTTTAGCCCTTAAAATAATGTAATGGGTTCCAAATTGAGTAATTTGATAAATAATTATTAAAATACGGGTTTTGATCTTTATTATTAAACCGCTTTCGTCAAAATTTTTTTAATGATTTTGTTGGCAGATAATTGACTCAATACTAAAATTATCGAGGTCAGCTAGATTTTATTTGCTTATAACTTTAGATTGCCGGCAATCTATTCAATATCAGAAAAAACTAAAAGTTAAAGTACAGTTAAAAATAATAATTTAAATACTCAAGTAACAAATTGCTCATAAATCATTTTTGTTGTTCATTTTTATCCCACATTGCTTTACAAATTAAAATGTTATTTTGAATGTGCCATTTTTTTATTAAATCTTCTTATCGGCAGCCAAATTAGCTTGCAAAAAACAAAATTCTACTATACTCAACGGCAGCACTGTAGAAGCGACAGAGCGGTCGCGACAGCAGCCCGCCGCGCAAAAAAATTGTAAAAAAAACTAAAAAATGAAATAACAAATACGCACGGTATAATTTTCTTTTTTTATTTTAAACATTTCAAGTATTTGGAAATTTATTTGAAATGGACCGCTGTCATTAAACCAACAATATTCAGTGTTTAAGTAATAACGCTTCCTGGTGGCATTCGAGTTTAATTACAGAAGCTTGTAAAAAATAAACTATTATGGGATTATTGTTATATATTCGAATTTATCTGGAAATTACTAATACGATAATAAAATTTTAAAGTTTAAAATAGCAATAAATAATTGTTACTTAAATATTACCAATTCCAATCGCAAGGGAAAATACAACTTGACAAATTGCCGCTAACCAAAGACCAGTAGTTTTCAGTTTGCACCAATCCATGTGAAAAAGATGTCTATAATACAAAATTTTATTTTATTTATCTTTGTTTACTTACATTTTATTAAAAATTATTAAGTTTTTAAATTTTATTTCCACAATTTTAAAAATGCGATTCTCCCAAAAGATTAAACTAGATGATACACTTTTCAAAAACAGTGTATTTATGCAATTAAAAAAGCTGGAGTGCTGAATAAAAAAAATCACACACTGAAGTGGTAAGTGTTAAAGTATTAGCTATAATTTAGAAAAAATCCTAGAAAAAAATTGAATGAAACTCACTTACAAACCTTTGATCAAATTAAAAATCATTTCATCCAACGTTCCGACTAAGGTCACAAAATGTTCGTTTAAATGCATAATATTTTACAAGATAAAACTAAATTTTCTAAAGTCAAAATTTAAAATTCCTTTTATGTTTTATTAACTGGGAAAAACCTTGTTTGTTTACATATTCTTTTATTGTATTTTTTTATTTATTCTTTATTTTTAAAGCTTTTTTCAAAACAATTAATTTAAAATTTACATTTTTTATTGTTTTAAAAGAAGAACTCTGCCAAAAATACATAAAAATTAATTAAAAAACGAATAATAAGTAATGAAGAACAAATTATACGACGAGATATATGTGGATTCAGCCAACATCTATAAATTTTATAGTATACTAAATGTAATGTAACATAAAAATAATCATGCGGCAATTATAAAGCGTACATGTTATGTAAAAAATTTAATAGTATTTAGTCTATTTATAGTTTTTATATTTTGCAATTAACAGGGATTCCTTAATTAAGAGATGTAAGGCAAAGGCGCTATGACTATTCGCTAAAAATTCGGAAATCGGTAGAATTTAAATTAGATTGACATTGTGTGTCAATGTGTTCAAAAACCGTACTTCTTTCGCGTTGAACAATTATATTACCGGTAAAAGGGCTCACCTTCTTGTGCTCGCAAACTTTGGTATGAAGGTGACGCTTTATTTTTCCGTAATAGCAAATATTTCACTTTGCACACGTATAAGAATATACGACACCAGACCGCAAGTACAAGAAAGTTTGTCCTTAAACATATTGCTAACAAGAAGGACAAACTTTCTTTGTACTTGCGGTCTGGTGTGGTATATTCTTATACGTGTGCAAAGTGCAATCTTTGCTATTACGGAAAAACAAGGCGTCACCTTCAAACCAGAGTTTGCGAGCATAAGAGAGTGAGCCCTTTTACCAGTAATATAATTTGTTCAACGCGAAAGAAGTGCGATTTTTGAACACATGTTACAATGTCAATCTAATATAAATTCTACCGATTTCCGAATTTTAGTCATAGCGCTTTTGACTTACATCTCTTAATTAAGGAATCCCTGTTAATTGCAAAGGATTGCCCAAAAATTAATGCCAACATTGCTTCTTTTCCGTTATTTTATATTATATTTCTTTATTTTTTGATAATTTTTTATATTTACCGATGCCCTTGAACAGATCCATCAAGCGTAAAAGACCAAATGAAAAAAATAATGATCACAAGAAGAGGAAAACCAACGGTGATCGGAAATAACTATAATAATTAAAATATATTAAGTTAAATTGCCCTTTAAGTTTTAGATTGTCAAATATTACTACTTGCTGCTGTTTTTATTTCTCTTACGCATTTTTTTACATAGCTTGAGTTATATTACAATGTGGTAAATATTAAAAAAAATAGAAGTTCAAAAAACTAGTTTAGACATTCTAAAGATGTTTTTTGTATGTTTCCAGCACTTTTTGTAAATTGACTTTTAGATGATGTCAGAACAGTTCATTAAAAACTGTACAATTTAGTTTGAAATTATTATAAGCTGACCGAAAAATTTGTTAAAAACTACAGCAATATATGAAGCAACATATTTTTCATTATTTTTAGTTTGAATATTAGATAGTATAAAAAACTAATATTTTATACAATAAATGGATAAACCTTAATTGTTTAAATATTTCTTTGAAATAAACAGTTTACTTTATGATCACAAACAATCTTCCTAAACAAAATTATTGGGTATTGGGTATTGGGTCATTCCCATCAGTTTTGTTAAGTTTTTATAACAAGTCACTAAGGTGACAACCACTTTGTACATATTAATGATAGTATAGCATATTTTTATCGAAATTATCCGAGAAGTAAGTAACTTAAAATTGCTAAACTTTTTTGTTCTTATTTTTTTAAATTTTAAAATAAACAGTAATTTTATTCTTACTGCACTCATTTGACGAACTTCCTTCGCGAGCGTTAAGCCAATAAATATCCAAGCTATTGCTAAAGACAGAGGAAGAGGCCAATAACATTCAACAACATTTTTAAAAGACAATGTTGAGTTGTGCACAGCATAACGATGAAATTCAACGGCGCTGTCGACATCAAAAGAACGAACAATAGATTGAGCACATGTTAGTGTCTGGTTGAAGTCCTGTATAAAAAACAATTTTTTTTAATCTAAACTATAATGTTTAAAGATAATGATAGACAATGAAAAAAAATTAATTAAACATTTCTCAATAGAGAAAGGTGTATTTTATACGATTGTTATATCAGTGTCTAACTTCAAAGCTTATCTATACACTAATCTATATGTGAGATATGTGCACTTAAAATTTTTTCCATGCAATACTATTTTTTTATAAACAACTGGATCTATTTATTTATTTTTATTTTTTCCATAATAAATTTTGGGTAAATATCTAATTTTGTGCAGGTTTTGAAGAAAACATTGCATAGTTTACTTTTTTGGATATGTAATGTATTCATGTTATGTTATACTGCAGGTTAGGTAATATAAAAAAGTCGTACCGTATTATTACAATAGTCTTCCATTAATTCAGGAAAATCCTTATCTGTAATTTTTCTTAAAAATTGAATTTTCTTTAAATTTTCACCTCCTAGTATAAATAAAAATTTTCAATCATTTAAAGAAAAATATCCTTTGTCAAAATTAATATTTTAATAATTTTTTGCACATTTGTTTTGAACACAAGCTAACAAAAACTTAACCATTAGTTAAACGTTTTGTTAACCCCTTATTAACTGTATGTGCTTAAAACAAAAATGTATAAAAATATAAATTTATCACATTTAAAGATATAATACGAGAGAATAAGCAAAAATATAAAAATTAAAACATTATAAAGAGTTTTAAACATGCTAAACTACTCGTAGTTCACACGCGTCTATTGGACGGGTCCTTGGTGTCTTGTTAGAAAAAACTTTTTAAGCATTTTTTTCGGGAAAAATTGAGTCGACAAATTTCTCACAATGTTTTGAACGCAGTCGGTTTTTACGTTTTTTTAGCAAATATTTGTTTATAAGAACTTAGACCTTTGGTGGTTTTAATAAAATTCTTATTTGTCGCAAACAAAAATATTTCGGAAGGAAAATGGTCCTACAGGGTACTCGAAGCTGTAAGTAGGCAGCATGAAGCCGCACAAATAAGAATTTTAAGCGTAAAACAAAATACAAATTGATTTGAACTTAAATATAGAGTAAATCCCAAATTTTTTGCTTGAACTTACCTATTTTACGGTTGGGATTAGGCTTAGGATTGACGGAAACGTAGGATAAAAAATAAAATTTTGACTATAATAAGTTAAAACAACTTCAAAATGTTCTGTATCTCAAGATGTGCGAATGCGAAAATACTTGTCTTGACTTGCAATGAAATAACACGTAGTCCGATTGCAGACTGTTTGTGTTTAATGTCATTTAAAAAACTGAAAAAACAGGGGTAAAATCCTGATATAAAATATACCTCCTAAATGCCTTTTTTAATTTTCAATAACAAGAAAGATATTTTCTTTTTAGAACCACGCTAATCGTGGTCGCATTTTGCTATATTTTTTTATTTTTGAATACTCATTAGATTGGTAACGCGACGGTAGATCCCCGCGACGTTAGATCCCCTGCGCCATTGGGGATCTAACGTCGCCAACAAGCGACGTTAGATCCCCAATAAATTTAGTGTTCATATTTTACGTTATCATCACAATATTAGTTTTACGAATATTGATATTCGTTTTTAATCCGAATAAAATAAAATAACGGCAAATAAAATACATTATAATAGCAAATAATGGGTTCAAATGAGGAACAAATTTTACCCCATGGATTCAGTGAACCAATGAAATGGTACATGTCGGACTAATCTAGTTGAATTTATATTAGAAATGTTTCAACTGATTCCACCAAACTCGACGCATGAACAAAAAATAACAGTGAGCGCCGTCGTTCGTGTATTAGGGAACCCCGTTATACTTTGTTCATGCGTCGAGTTTGGTGCAATCAGTCGATAACAGAAACTATAACACACAACAGATGTACACTGCACAATTAAATACAAAATAAAATTTTGTATATAAAATTGTATTACAATATTAAAACACTGGCAAATAAGAACACAGAACGTTAATTAAAAGCAATGTGTTAAAAAAATTGTGATGATAACGTAAATTATGACACTAAATTTATTTTTAAAATCTGGGGATCTAACGTCGCTTCTTGTTGACGTTAGATCCCCAGATATGCAGGGGATCTAACGTCGCGGGGATCTAACGTCTCCAAATCATTAGATTATCAACTATTTTTTAATAGGGCTTTTGTGTAAATTAGCCGCTCCATTGGCATTAAAATTGACTATGGTAATGATATCAAAAATATATAATAAAGGAAAAATGAGACACTTAGAACAAACTGCTTTTAAAAAACGGTCCTTTGGATTTTGGTCCCATTTAAATGGGATTCCATTTAAATAAGTCCCATTTAAATGGGATCCCATTTAAATGGGACCTATTTAAATGGGATCCCATTTAAATAAGTTCCATTTAAATGGGATCCCATTTAAATGGGACCAAAATCGAAAAGTCCCATTTAAATGGGACCTTTTTTTACAATCAGTTTGTTCTAAGTGTCTCATTTTTCCTTTATTATATATTTTTGATGATATCATTCGTAAACAAAAATTCTTTGGTTTTAACTGATAGCCAAATCCAATAACTTGAGATATTGAAATAAGTTGAGATACTGAAATATCACCGTTTGAAATTCCAGTCACAGTTTCATTTAAAAACAGAATATAATATTCTTTTACTAATTCAGTGAAAATCGTAGCTGATTCAAATAATGTTTGTAAAAACATATTTGATTTGATTAAAAAACCTGTTGATCTAGCGAAAAAGTAATACCGTTGTTAAATTGAAGCATGAATGTTCCGGTTGTTTGGCCACTGAGATTCATTTCATTTGCTGACCATTTAAAGTCTTTTTCAGTACAAGTATCCCTTCTAAATTATAATAAAATAAATGTTGTACTGCGTTAAAATAGTCAGCATAAATGAATATTTGTATAATAAATCTCGACAATAAATGAAAATTTACTTTTGATTAACCATTATAGACTAAGGCACCCATATGCACGCACGCACACACGCACACGCACACGCACACACACACACACACATAACACACACACACGCACACACGGACACGCACACACACACACACGCACACACACACACACACACACACACACACACACACACACACACACACACACACACACATACACACACACACACACACACACACACACACACACACACACACACACACACACACACACACACACACACACACACACACACACGCACGCACGCACGCACGCACACGCACGACATACACTCAGACACAAACAGGGCAAATATCTTTTAAAAAATCCCACATACAACGGGTATGGAAAAAATTATGCATGTGCAAAGCGTACATTTAGTTTTATACAGATAATTTGAAATTTCATTTGGACAATAAGGCAAAAAATCTGGCGACATATGATTTATAACATTTATTGTGCTATGTATTGTATGCATTATATCACTTGAAGTGCACCACTGCATAGAATGTTATTTAAGTAAAACAAGCATATAAATTCATGGTACCTTTCAAAAATATTGGAAAGTTTCCCCAAAGATTTATTTCCTAACCAGTTTTCTATCGTAAAATTGTTTTTAAAACTTAGCTCCAGCCCAAACTAAAAAACTTTTTTTAAATATCTATATATATATATATATATAAATACATGAACTTTAAGCTGTTTGGTTATGTTAGTGTGATACATATATCGTATGTGCCCTTTCCGCAAAAACTCAAAGTACAAGAGTTAAAAAAGGCGATTATCTTTCCCCTTTGAGTTTCCGGCGTAGGGTGTAATGGATAGCAGAGGCGACTTTGGTGGTTATGGGTTCAATTCCTGTATCGGCCAAATTTTTCATTAGATTTGGATGTCTCAATTTTCCAGTGACTGGTTATTTTCGCTTTTAGTTTGGGTAGTCACACATTAGGATTTATTTCAAAAACTATAATGAAACTATCCTTTTTAACAAAACTGGCCACTTCAAAAAGTAGTGCATTAATAAAGGTTAAGTCTGGTCCTGAGTCTCAAACAAAATTAAAAGACGCAATAGAAAAATCTAAAATTTTGGTTCGCGTTTGTCCAACGACCAGGGGTCGCATTCTGACGAAACACTTGTATTTACGCCAATAAATCCATTCTAATGAAAATTTAAAAATTAATATAAACATGTGATTTAAAAACACTGCCGCATATGGGAGCGAAATTGAATGCAATGATTTTTTTCTCGCGCCCCAAAACCACCTCGCGCAAAATAAAGAGTCCTAACAATGCGCGTATTTTATTTTTTATTAAATTAATCCCATGAAAGAAAATATTTATCCACCTCTCGAGTTGGATAAATTCTTATCCTTAAAACAATAGAAAAAATTTATCCCGACTTGAATCTGGTTAAAACTGATTTTTCTCTTGCACCCTTAAGCACCTTAAAAAAATATCCCGGGATAACTTTTAATCGCGCGTCAGAATACCAGCCCAGGGGTCGCATTCTGACGCAACACTTGCAT